>PVIU01027812.1:0-19907 GCA_004026605.1 Ondatra zibethicus | reverse complement strand
CCCCTCTATAGACTGCTGTTGTTACTATTGAGACTTTTCCCTCTTAGCAAGTGCTAGTCTCCAAGGCCAGCTGTTGTTATTTCTGTTCCTTCCAGTTGGTGCCTTCTGCACAAAGCCTCAGCTTTCACAGAGAAAGCCATTTGAGCACTAGAGGGGTAAATGCATTAGATACTTGATACACCTTTGCTCTGATTGGGAATTAATAGCAACAATTCCTCACACAAAAAAATTAGATATTTAATTCAATTTTTAAAATCCAAAGTAATGTGAAATTTAATTTCTATGCAAATTAGGGACAACTCAATAAGATTCAACTAGATTGTCCCGAGTTCATAATTTGCCTAGAGACAAACATGCGGAGATTTGAAAATGATTATTTTAAGCTCGGGTGACTAAATGAATGCTCTATTGAGGCGGGGACACCTGCTGACCTCCCATTAACCCTTTCCTCGAAGTCTTGGAAAATGGGTCCGGCTCAAGGAACACTTCCCAGCTGTCTTTGCAACCTAGTGTAGCCCTGAGCTTAGGTTTCAGCTGAAAAACCTGCTCAGTACATGGGACCTTCATCACACTCCACACCTCATTCTGGACAGGTCCTCTGTCCTTATGGGGCAGGGATAGTAGCCTACTGGTCCTGGCAAGCCACGTTCTTGTGCCTGGGAACTGAGAGTAGAGTCAAGATGGAGCCGGGTCCCCAAGGACTCTTTGAAGCTGCCAGGTGAGTTCTCAACTGCTGGCCTACAGAGTCCTCTAAAAGAATCTCCTTCATGTGCTGACAACATTGCCCTTCCTATCTGCCAAACTCAGCTCCTAACCCACACACAGAATGCCAATGGTGACACCTAGTCTAATGGGAGCTCTTGGCAAATGTAGACCTGTCTACGGATGTGCACAACTATCATGTGACACCCGGAAACGCGCAACTGCTATGTATGTGTATGTGTGCGTGTGTGTATAAGTGAATGTGTGCGTGCATGTGTGTATATGTGTGTGTATGCATATGTATATGTGTGTAGCACTGTGTATGTTGTGCGTATCCCTGCATGTGTTGTGAGAGGCAAGTCCTTGATCAGGCTCCGTATCATTTACTGAAACAAGTGTTTGCAGTGCACCTGGAGCTTGCTGACTGACTAGACTAGCCGGCTAGCAAGTATTTGGGTCCTCCTGTCTCTTTCCTGGCTTTCGTTTGATGGGGATGCAAATTCAGACAAACACGCTCCTGCAAAAAGCACTTTTCCTATTTCCTGTTTCACATCTCTCCAGCCCCAGGATGCACAATTTATGGGACAAGTTTTAAATTTAAAATAGAGCCTGGGGGGGGGCTATGGAGATGATGCAGTGGGTAACACTTGCCTTGCAAATGTGGGAACGGAGTTTGGATTCCCCAGCACACACACAGAGCTCGAGATATGCAGAGAGAATCCAGGGGCAAACTGGCTGGCTCAACCAGCTGAACTGGCAAGTTCCACATTTAGGGAGAGATCCTGCCTCAGTAAGTACGGTGAAGACTTATCAATAAAATACCTCATGTCAGACTTTGGCCTCCACATACATGTAGGCAGACATGCATGCAAACCTCCATACATGTACATCCACATGCATGTACAATCACCACCTTCACAAAAATAAACCTTTTTGATGAGAAACTAGAGCAATAGAATTTTGCATGTGCTTTGTATGTGAAGGGAGGAGCAGAAACGAGTCTTGCAGGACTGACCACCTTGGAAATGACAGATGCTCAAACTGTAGGTGCTTTAGAAGAGTGACCCATGTGTGTCCAGATGTAAATAGTGCGTGGGAGAGAACGTTGAAGCAGAAAGTCGGGTGTCCACACGGCCGAACGCCTGACCTGCCAACCTTCGCAATAGCCAGCGTACAGACGGCTGCGTGAGACTCAGGGCTGCCTGTGGAGGAGTGCACGGCACTCACAGAGCCCAAACCACAGGACAGCAACGGTCTACATTGTCATAAATCACTCACTACTGTCTGGAGCATTTCTGGAAAGGGATATCTATGGAGAAAGCATGATGAGAAGGCCACCGCCATGACGCATCTGGAGACGAGGTTCCAGCTCCCTCACACTTGCAATGAGACAAAGCCTTTGGACGAATGATCTGGATGTCAGCCTCTGCTCAACATGGGGACCTGCCGATATTCAAAAGGCTTTTAAAGATAATTCATATTTGCCTCTTCCTCAAGAGCTGATGTAATCATTTCAGTGTGTTAACACAGATATTCTTCTACCTCCGGTGCATGCTTAGGATGCCTGGAGCTACCCAACTGGTCACCTGGGGACCATGAAGGGGCAATGACAGATGGAGATGGAAGGCCCGGTGTGCCTCTGCTTCAGGAAGATCATGTTAATGCTTACCAGAATTACGACAAAAATTGTATTTGCTAAGAAGTTTCAAGGTTTAAGATAAATTAGCCAGACACGAAGCTCCACAGTAGAACGAACATGTGCTTAGCATGCTTGGGGTCTTGGCTTCTCTCCTTACCACCAAAACCAAGGGAAAAAGAGGGAAAGGAGGAGAAGGAAATCAAACACGCCCATCTTGAAGTATCATAAACATGTCGGCTCAGCATGAACATTGTCTTACTGTGACAGCAGAGCACGTAAATATGTTAACATCTCCATAAGAGCGATCTTCCTGATTGAAAGTCAGTATTTAAAATGTAGAGATCTGCATAAAGAGTCCAGCACCTAAGCTCAGACATTAAACTGGTAACATGTATATGTTTTAACATTTTTTGTTGTTGTTGTTGTTAACAAAATCTAGCTCCGACCCCCCTCATGAAAGTTGACACCAGGAGTAGTCGCGACCCCCTGTAATATGGAACTTTTTCTTTCATTTTCCTTGCTGGCAGTGCTGGGACAGAACCCAATGTCTCAAGCATGCTCCGCTAATGGCAACCAGTACATATCCATCTGCAATACAAGGAGAAATCGCAGTAAAGGTCAATGTGACAGACCAGCTCCCACAAGGCAGCACAGCCCCTTTGGTGTGCACTAGCTGTTTCTGGGAATTAAACTGTCCATTCATTATTTGAAAACCACAGTAAATCACAGGCATCAGAAACTCTGGAACACAAAGCCTCAGATACGGGGCAAATACTGGAATGACAGAAATGTTGAAAATGATTGATGGAGCTAATTCAGAGGAACACACAGACAGTCCTGAATAGAGACGGAAATGGAATGACACTTTCACCATTAATTAACTGTGAACAGATTTCCCCGACTGACAGAACTTGTCCTGGATTGAAATGAACACTTGCAGAGCTCAGAAAGACCCCCTTCTTGGTCTGCAGTCCAGGCCTCCTGTTTTCACCTCCCACCATTTGCTAGCAATCCTGCAGCCTTCTCAAGGGTCCTGAGGATGTGCAGATCTCAGGCTGCTCACTGTCTCCAGGACCCTGTCTTGCCAGCAGGAAAATGAGCTAGTTCATTTTGTAAAATCACGCGGTGGTTGTAAGCCTAACCAAGGGAAGGGGCACAGAAAGGCGTCAATATGACAATATAGCAGGGGACAATTGGGACTTCAAGGCTTACAGTCAGAGATTATTAAGTAATTGATAATACTAATTCATGGTAAGTTTTCATAAGGTTTGAAAACATCAGTGCCAAATGATAAATTTAGCACCCACTGTTTAACCAATCACATAGACGTAAACATGTACAAATAGGATATGGTAATTTACTGCACTACAGTTAGACCAAAGTCCAGGATATAAGCCCCCACTACCTTGCAACGTTATGAGAACTCAAATCAGTGCTGTGAAAATCCTGGTCTATGAAAATTCTGATAGGAGAGAAATTTATGAGCTCATTTTAAAAAGAAAGCAGCCTGCAGGAAGCTTTCCATTTGAACAGCATTTCTCAACTTTTAGACCTGCCCGCCTCACTATGTAACTTTGACTACATTCTATCCAACAAATAACAGCCATCATTTCTGAAGAATAGCATAGCCTAAGTTCTGTATTAGAAAGAGGGTTTAGAAGGGGCCCAATCCAAGCACCACCGTGTGGTTAAAGCCTATGAGCATCTGGACAGGCAGAGCTAGACTGGAAGAGCCAGACGAGCAAGGGATTTGAGTGAGATTGAGTCTCCTAAGAAGGACCACAGCTACTAACACACACACTTCTCTCAATGTGGGTGGGGCAAGCTCCGATGGTCTCAGCTCCACACAAAACTACAGGCAACTGAGGAATGCTGGCAACGGGGACACAGTTTTCCCCAGGAAAGAGCATGAATCAGTTACCTGCGACCAAACGGTCGTCAGTCCTGAAAACATGCACACGAGAACAACAAGCAGTATATAATGAGTAAAAGGAAGAAATAAATGATGTAATTATATTATAATCCCAAAAAATACAGAATGCAGAACAATGATATTAAACTTTCTAATTATTACTAAGGAGTTCCGGAACTTAAAGGCAAGTACCGAGCAGCCGCCAGGACCCAAACGCTGGAGCCTGGCAGCCACTGGTTAACCACAAGTCACACACAGGCTCCATGTTCCTTGAAGAGTGGCAGACTGAATCTTTAAATCCTCTGCCCTAGAGGTAGTCCTAGTTCAACTGCCAAGAAGCAGCAGCTCTTGGCAAGCATCCCTTGCCTCTTGGATCTAACCGGTAAGCATACGCGGCCTGCGGTCAGCTGCTTGGGAGTGAGCACTTCTCTCATTTGCTAAAGCACAGACTGGGAGCCTGGACAGGGAACTCCTCCATGGAAGCCCTGGACTCTCCCCGCTTTTGGGAGACAGTCGCTCTACCTTTTATCCAAGTTCCTTCCTAGTCGAGTTCCATTAAAATGCTTAATAAATACCCATTGACTGTAGACCTCTGTTTGGTCTTTGTTTGAAGTCTGAGACACAAATGCTGCACGGCTCAGGTAGAAGGAGAAACTTTTGGCACCTCAAGCCCGCCAAGCTGGGTGCTCATTGGAATTTCAGGTGAATGAACCAGACTAGTTAAGCAATTGATACCTCTAATGAATGCTGCCTTGCCTTGTCATGGGTAACAAAGTCTTCTGTGATCAAATCTTCAGAACTATCCAGTGTACTTGCAAACAAAAAAAGGAATAGGAACAAATTCAAAAGGTGATAATTCTTTAGTAGGTTGCATCTCACACAGGACCCCCCTTGGCACTGATTCCCCATTGTGGTTGTCCTATGGGTGAGACACACCCCTATAAGCTGACAAGATCATCACTGAAATCTGCCAGTATTCTTTCATGTCCTTCCATGTGGCCCCCCTACATGAACTAGGCCCAGAAGGGCAGTGCTGAGCGGTGGCCAGCAAGTAGCGTCCAGCCAATGGGCACAGTTCTACGACTCCTACAACCTGGAACACCTTAAATGCACCAAACGATGAGAGAAGTCTTGTTACTGCTTCCTTCCTCAGTAAAAATCTTTTCTCATTTTTTTTCTATTTTCCATTTTAAATTGAATTTGTAATAAAGGAGGCAATGAGGGCTGGAGGAGAGAGTATTAGAGTCGGAACCCATAGGAGACCATAGAAAATTAAACAAGAGGATTGGGAAGGAGTCAGAGGGCGGCTGGCCCACTTTTCAATATTAAGAACTCTGGGGGGGGGCGGGGGACAAAGGTTAGAGTAGAAAACAGAATGGGTCATCTGTCCTCAGTTTGTTATTCTCCCCCGGGGCGGGAAGGTGTTGTGCTACTGAGCAGCAGCGCCCCTGATGTAGGCACACTTGGCACTCCTAGCAGACCTCCTAGAAGGGTCGCCGAGGGCTGGACTTAGCCAACAGGAATAGAGAAGACTGACAGGAAAGAGACACAACTCAGCTACTAATAAGTAAGAAAAAGACAACGGTGAGAACCAGGCAGAGGGACCCTCACCAGCTGGGGGCCAGGTGACTATCCCATGTCAACACTCACAGCTGTAGAGAGGGACTCACGGGGAAGAAGATGATAGTACACACAGACACACGAGGAGAAACAGAAGGCCCTTTGTCAAGAACTACTGGAAGCTAGTGAGTCTGTGGATCTGCTCATTGGCCCTGGGATCCTGGGACTTATGGCTCACCTGCCCACAAAAAGGGATGACGACCTTCCCTCACGAATACCAGTCTTGCTGTGTCTCCAGGGATGCGTGAAGACAGGGCCACACATGCGGACCGCAGATGCCCCAGTGGTCTGCAGACATTAATTATATTTGGAAGTTTCTCCTGTCCTACCCCCTAGGGGTTTGACCCTTGGTTGTGGGAGAGGGTGGTCCCTCTTCCTCTGTTGCTGACAATGCCTGGTCTTTATTGCCCCCACTAATCCGTAGTATCCCTTACACACACACACACACACACACACACACACACACACACACACACACACACACCAACAAACAAAAGGCACACAAATTATTTTCATTTTTTATAATTAATTCTTAGGTTTGCATACAAGGGCAAACATTTCATCATGGCATCTTTGTGTACTGTCTCATTACACTTTGTTCCCCTCCCCCACTGCCTTCTCCCTTCCTCCCTCCCCCTTCGACTCGTCCCCCTCATGCTTGCTTTCTTGTCACAAGTATCCCAACACTGCTCTCATTTCCTACCTTAAGATCCCTGGAAGCATAATTTCTCAACCCCTGAAGCCCCATTTATCAAAGATGCAATAGATAATGAAATGGAAAGACAGACTGACGGGCTAAACAGCCAACGCTGATGTCCAGGAGATACGGAGCCTGGGGTGACCGACTCCATCACGTTAAGTCCAGTGCAGAGTACCAACCACTTCATCTTGCAAGCGGAGAACTAACCTCTCCCTGGCCTCCTCCCAGTCTTGCGTCCAGGCATAATAGCTATGTTGCAATGTTAAATGAGGGCCATGCCCAATGTAAGTAGAATAAGTACAAATATAATTAAATGTACACGGATCCAGACAATTCACTTCTTCCTCATAGAGCCCTGTGAATTAGGTGCCATTGTTACTTTGACTTTTTAGATGAAGAACCTCCCTGTCTGGATGGAAAAAGTGGATGAATGGACCATGCATCCCAGGTCCCAGTAAAAGATGATTGCAGCCACATGGGCACCTCTGTCTTTGCTATAGGTCATCGTTTCAACAGCATCCACTGGCATAAAAGTGACGTGTGAAGCCTGATTTTGAAAGCAATGCTCTAATTTTCTCGGCAGTGGTTTCCAGTGCAATACTCACCCTGGGCCTCAGCAGTCCTCAGAGGCCCCACTGTCATTTGTTGTTGACTTATCATTGCTTCCGCTCACCATTGGGTGCATGTGTTATTTCTTTTCCATTTCTGGTCAACGCAGGTTCCCTCTACCTGATTCTGCTACTTCCTGCTAAAGGCCATAGTGGCCCAGTCCAGCTGGGTAGCATGATCCTGGAAGCCCAAGGTCTTATCCAGTTAGGAAAATAAGATGATGTCCCAGATACTGCAATTTTCATGACTTCAGAAACAACAAGATTAAAAAAAGCACAATACATGCATACATGGGAGCTTCATGTAAACTTTGCGGTGTCAGTACTAGATTTAGACAATGCATTTCTTACCTGACACCACTCTTCTCACTACTGTGACTAAGTCTTCCAGTAATATCGGCGGCTATTGAGAATTCCAGGGCTTCACTGAGGCACATGAAGGGAAAGCGGTTTCCTGCTCGTCAAAAGAACAGACTCAACTCTGGCCCTTGGTCAGAACAGGCCATTCGGCTACTCTAAAAATCAGAACATTATATATTCTTGTCTCCCCCCTTAAGAGTTAATCAAGAGTTAATCAGTCATCTGGTCAAAAGACCACTCCTCAAGAAGGCTGCTCCAGCTAAAACTAAAGTCATGGTAGGAATAATTGTCCCTTCAATGAGATACTGCATTTCTTTTTCCCAGAACCCCTGCCCTTGGTACAGCCATTACTCAAGGCCATGCGGCTCTGATAAGTCTGCTGCTTTATGAGTCCGAACTCAGAAAAGCATAGATTCTCTTTCTCCTGTCTTCTTTCAGATACTGGTGAGAGCCTAGGCATGTTTGCTCTGGCACTTAGGGATTTCTCACTCTTTTTCCTGAAACTATGGCCCTTTCCCCAGGCAGACGTGTGCTGCCACAGGGCTGCTTGCTGGCCTCCACTGCCGTACACTCTGGTCTACTTCAGAAGGCACAGCTCTTCCTCTTCTCCATCTTCCTCCTCTGGGCTGCTGAGATTGACAGTTTGCTTGCTCTGATGTTTTTCTCTTAGACACTAATAAATATGCCATCAGATTCCCTTCTTGGACAGATGTGAACTTCTTCAATAAAGGAGAGCAAGAAAATAAAGGAGGAACCCCATCCTCCCTGGTGACATGGTGCCTTATGTGGGGCTACCCTAGGTTTCCATTAGCACAAATGAATAACTCCAGAAGTAAAAGAAGAGAGGAAGGATTAATGTGAGTTCCCGGTTTCCTGGTGGGGAAGTCCGTCCTGATGAACACATTACGGGGGCGGGGACTTTCTCACATCTGTGGTGATGAGAACATTGAACAACTTTCTCATAGCCTAGAAGATGAGGAAGCAGAGAGCTGAACCAGAACCCAAGCTAGGCTCTAACCCTTGAAGCGTGCCCCTGCTAGCCTACATCTGTCAGCTAAAGCCTTCTATAGAAAAAGGCACTACAGACCCTCTAGTCAGGGTCTCCTGTGAGGGAACAAGCATTATAATTACATGTGGGGGGAAAATGCCACTCCCAAGACATAATATCCTCCCCAAGCATCCAAAAATATGAAAATGGTTCTCACCCTCGTAGAAACCCTTGGCACCACCTTCCCTAAGTTTTCCATTTATGGGGGGAAGAAATGAAGGAATGGTTCAAGGTATTTAAGAAAGGAGCCTGTCTGTCCAGGGAGCTGCCCTTCCCACTCTACACATGGAGTCTTCAGTCAGCCGCCTGGGACACTAGGTGGCTTCATTTAGGCAGCTTTCTGAGCTCTAGAGAAAGTGGTGAGGAGGTGCGGGAAGGGAAAGGTAGGAGACATCAAACAGTAAAGAAGTCCCTCCTTCCCCCGGGATCTGATTTAAGTCTCTTCCTGGCTAAAATTCAAGAGTTTCAGCCCAGCTGAGCACACTGCCTCCAGAGGTTCTCTATGGCGTACTCTTTTCTGAGAAAATGTCACTACTGAGCTTAAGAACTCCGTTTGTATTGAAGACACATGCCTCTTGGTAGAGTAGGGGTTCCCCTGCCCTTTCTGACCTGCTTTCCATCCGGTCAGCCCTCTTATCAGTAACCTACACAAGGGTCCCCATAAACCACCTATAAACTCATGGTTGAAATTTAGGCCAATTTATGTAGATTAAATAAGTATCCCAAGCCATTTTTACCCTGCCTTTTATAAGCAGACCACACTCTTTGAGCCAGGTAAACTATAGCTATGCTAAAGCACTTCTGTGTGTGAACACAGTTCCTAGAAAGAACCACGCCTTCACTGAGCCTTATGCAAGCCTCATTAACTGTTGAGAAACAGAGACTGTGGAGAGCCTAGTAGAGCTGAATTAGAATTCATCTTGGATTCCTGCCAGCCAGAGGACTCCAGCAACACCTCCCCACGAACCAGGAACCTGCCTCCCAGGCGGTTAGACACTGTGATCCCTTCTCGATGAGGAAGCATGGTTCTGCCCAGCGCAGTGATGAACTAAGAAGGATACGGAGACCCACATGCAGGGCACGACACTCTCTGCCCCAGGGTCTGAGAAGGAAACATAGTTCCACCTGGCACCTTGTGGCGCCAGCCAGACGGGCACTATTATGGTGAGCAAATGTAAGGTGCAGGATGGGAGAGAGAGAGAGAGAGAGGCAGAATGGTTCATGCCCTGCGGCCACTGGCACATCTGAAGAGGTGAGAGAGATGGGGAGCAGGTTCAAGTGGGTGCAATCAAGCCATGGTGATGTCTATGTCCGGGCTGATGTGGGGGCCCGTGTCTGGGTCCAGGGCTCTGATGCAGCCAAAGTCTCTGTTGATGTCCATAGCTCCTGATACCACTAAAAGTCGAAAGAATAGGGCTGTGCAGAATTGGCCCCACCCATCACCGACTGCCACACTAGGAAGAACTTGCCCTGCCCCTTACCAACCTGAATCACTCAGGAAAGAGGGTCCTATACATCAACTGGGCAGCACAGTAGAGGTGACCAGACTCTTTGCAGGAGCATGGGTGAGATGACCCTGAGGGCGTGAGATTGGGAGAGCAGGTCACCCCCCTCTTATATACCACGTGGTGAAATGGGTGAAGGAAAGATGCTCTTTACCCTGCCCCTCACCACCTGTAGCAGGTGGGGGACCTGAGCCAACTCCTCCAGCTGCAGCACGGGGAGAGCAGGTCCTACACCTCATCTGGGCAGCACAGAAGAGCTGACGCTGTTGATGGGGCACAGGCGGGCAGGCCCCCAGGCAATGTGACAGATGAGGGGTGGGGCCAGATCTCTCAAGCTCACATTGTGGAAGACTTGGCCCCCTCCTGCTACCCATGGTGGATGGGAGAGCCAGCCCTGAGGTCATAAGAGCAGAAGAGCTGCCTTGGCCCCTCACCAGCTGCACACTTGGGAGAGCAAGCCCTCTACTGCTGTGGGAGCACATTCTGTCCTTCAGCCAATAGCCTTTAAGATGCCAGCCCACTTGGGCGTAGTCTCTTATCGGGTAAAAGCAGCGGTAAAAGTGTGCCCGCTCTCTTGCTTCTGGCTTCCAGACTCTGTTCCTGTTTGCGCAGAGGACTGTTGTCTAGGACAGTGATCTGTAAGTTTTCCCCTTAAATAAATAACCCTTTTATTATTCATAATTCTGAACTGGTGTGAGATTGTTTTGTGACTTATGTCACCACTGTACCTCACCTGGACAGCACAATAGAGCCGACCCTGTTGGTGAAGGTGTGGGTGAACCAGCTCCAAAGTTGTGAGCATGGGAGAGCTGTCCCCAGTCCTCCTCTGTCATGTGGTGGTATGGGTGCGAGAGAAATGTCTGCCCCCCACTTACTCCTCATACCTTGAGGCCTGCAACAGAAGAGGGAGGCAACCCTCCTTCCCCCTTACCTAGGTGGCACAGAAGAGCTGACCCTGTTGACTGAGGCACAGGTGAGAGGACTCTGAGGATGTGAGAGTGAGATAGCTGGCCACACCCCCTCGTCTGCCTCGTGGTGGAGAGAGCAAGGGAAAGATGCCATTCCCCTCTTGCCCCTGCTACCTGTGGTGGGCAAGGGAGCTGACCTTCCTCCTTACCAGCAGCAGCACTCCGGGAAAATGGGTCCTGCACCTCACCTGGGCAGCTCAGCAGAGCTGACCCTGTTGACAGGGGTGCCGGTGAACCAGAAAAATCGAGCATGGGCTATCTGGCCCTGCCTCTCATCTGCCATATGGTGGTGTGGGTGGGGAAGAGATGCCCTCTGCCCACCCCTCGCCATCTGTGGTGGGGAGGAGAGCTGGCCCTGAGGTCACAAGAGTGGGAGAGCCGTCTCTGCCCCTCACCAGCTTCAGCACGTGGGAGAGCAACCTCCCCCACCTCCCCCCTGCACCTTGCCTGCTCAATACAACAGAGCTGACACTGACCGTCCAGGGTCCAGACTTGGGAGAGCAGAGTCAGCATGAAAGCAGACCTGGCTCCGCCCCCTGCTCATGGGAACAGTGGTGAACTAGCCAAGGTAATGCTGAGAGCACACCCAGGGGAGAGCTGTAGGGCTGACCAACCCTCCAACCACCCAGGCCCAGAACCAGCTTATGTGCTAATCCCACCCCAATATCCACTCCATCTATGACCTGTTGGAGCATGAGAAGAGGCCGGTCCTGCAGAACCAAAGTGCAGGATCTCCACAAAGCAGGGAAACTTCAGGATATCCCAGAGGAGGCCCCGTGAGGGCCCAGCATCGATAGTGTAGCTGAAACCAGAGGCCCTCAAGCCAGGCCAATGACTTTGCAATGAACACTTGCAAGTAAAGAAGCATGGACAAGGGTTTCCTGCGTCACACTATAGCCTCCATGACGAGATTTGTCCTGTTTGTAAATTCTTTTCTTTTCTTCTTTTTTCTCTTGAATTTTTTTGGGGGGAGGGGCATTGCAAGGGCAGAGGGCAAACAGGAAGGGACAGGGAAATGAATGGAAGCAAGATGCATGATGGGAAAGACAACAAACAAATAAAAAGAAGTTTAAAAAAATGGGGCTATCTTAATTCCCTTACTTCTCGATCCTTGCCAGCCTCTGTCCTAACCTAATGTCCCATGACTCACAGGGAGACCTTTGGGAAACTGTTAACAAGTGAGCTTCTGCCCATTCAAATGCTAGGAATGTCACCAGACAGCCTCTGACACCTACAGCTGTTTTGCGTCATACAACGTACCTATTGTCTCTATCAATGTATTTGCAAAGTGTCTCGATCTGTTCTTTTCCATGTGCTGTTACCATAAAAACTTCGTCAGACTCTTACCATGTTGGAAAATGGTTCTGTGGAATCTGAATCTGGTGGGCCCTGTTTGACTTCACAGTAAACTGTCTTTTATCCCCTTTGAAGCTGTGGTCTTACACTGATAGATTATGTTTCTGTGTTTACTGTTTCTCTCGCCTATGTATACATTTACATTAAGTGCATATCACCTGGAAGGAAAACCCTCACTTTATTTCCTACTGCCTCTTCCTACAGCTCTTCTCAGCTTCCCGAGTCGAAATCTCTGAAGCCAACTCTGGAAGCTACACAGCTAGCACTGGTGAGTTACGCTCTCACTACCAAACATGTCATCGCGTCTCCCACTGGGACACAGCTGTGCTCACAAGACACACGTATGCAGAAGACTCTTGAGTCTCTAAGATGGAGCTAATAGGGCAGGGCCATCCCAAAGCATGGCTGTGGAAGTCAGAAATCTCCTTCGAACAAAGGCTCTTGTTGAGAAGCCACGCAACGGAAGCCCTAAGGTGTGAAACTACTCTGGGTGACATTCCCATGTGTGAAGGAAATCTCCATTCACAGGCAGGAAGAGCTGTGCTAATGACTAGAAATTCTTATCAAAAGGCAACAAATTATGTCTGCAGGGAACAAATAAAACATACTCTTGTTTGCCTGCTTTTCATGGCAGCACCTGAGTGGTCTTTAAACCTGAAGAGCAAGATTTTCTTTGAGATTCACTTGTCTGCTTTGTTACCCGTGATACACGAGGTGTGTGTCAATGGATTCCTACTTCTTCTCCTTTGGGTCATCTGTCTTTGGTTACTGGTAAGAATCCAGGAAATGCAGGAAACAAAGTGACTCTTTCCCCTGAAGATCACTCTAATGGTACCCAAGAGTCACTCTTGAAGTCAAATGCTCTGCAGTGTGATGGGAAGGCGTTTGAAAGCCGGGGTTGTAGTAGGTGCATTGCAGGCCAGGATGGTCACTGTAGCTACTGGGAATTTATAATCTAGCAGTCTCAAAATGGGATTCATCAAGCTTCCCATATTTGTATGATGGGAAGAATCAGTTAACTTGATTTGCTCAATTAAAAGGTCCAAAGGAAACATACAATGCTCTCCTTTAAAAAAAAAAATCCATCATGCTGTAGAAGTTGTCACAATGGAAATGGAGTCTTTATCCACTCAACAGTTCAATGACATTTAGGTGGCTTCCATATCCTATCTTCATGAAGAGAGTGGTAATGAACACAATTGACCAAGTACCCAGGGAGGAGAATGTGGAGGACTTTGGACGTATGCTGCAGCTGCATCCTGTGGTAGAGTTTTCACAGCATTGATTTCCACAGCAGCTGGACCAGTCTGTATCCCTCTCAGCTGTGGATGTACAGGTCCCTTCCCACATCCCCAATAGCATCTGTCATTAATTGTTCTCTGCATCCTCTGACTGTAAGGGACGCTGAACACTTTCTAAAAGATTGTCCTTAGCCAGTTTGATTCTTTTGAAAACTCTCTGCTCAGATCTATTGCCCATTTTCACTGGGTCTAATTTTCACTGACTATTTTGGAAGTTCTGTTTTTATTCCGGATACTAATCCTCTCTCACCTACACAGCTGGCAAATTTCTCTCCCAGTCTATGAGGTTCCTCTTCACTTAGCTGAATGTTGCCTATTAGAGAACACAGACCAGAAAGGCAAATGCTGCGTGTTGTTTCTTATTTATGGAACATACCTCCGAATGTTGGGATTAGGGTATGTAACCTGAAGTATCTGAAGAAGTCAGGCAGTTAGAAAAAGACCATGGGGTTGGAAGGAGAAGTAGATCTAGAGAGAGAGCTAGTAGGAGATAGGTGTTATGAAGTGGGTGATGGTGAATATGGGAGTGGGGACTTTAGCTGGCTAGAGAAGAAGCAGGGGAAGAAGAAGGAAGAGTTAAACAACACTGAGATTATCTAAAGAAGCTATAGGACAACATATTTTATAGGCTTACTTAAACTCTCTCTCTCTCTCTCTCTCTCTCTCTCTCTCTCTTTCTCTCTCTGTGTGTGTGTGTGTTTAAAATGGAATTATGTTACACAGGGTCACTGATGACTCTCCTTCGTCTAAGAGTCATGCATTATGTGACAGAACCCCATTGCTGGACATAGACATCGGAAATCTCCCTTCAACGTTCTGGTTGAAACAATATATGAGACTCCCTAAAACAAAACTGGCCATTGCCTGCTGTGGGAACTCCTTCAGCCAGTGGCCTTTATGAGACCCGCCCACTTGGGCATGGTCTCTTACACTATAAATGCTGATGTAAAGCTAGCACACATGCTCTCTCTCTCAGATGCTGGATTCAGTTCCTGTTACCCGCTCGTGCAGAGGACTGTTGGTGTAGGAGGTCCTTCTGTCTATGTGTTGCTTTCATTGGTTGAATAAAGAAACTTCCTTGGCCATTTGATAGGGCAGAACTTAGATAGGTGGAGTAGACCAAACTGAATGCTGGGAAGAAGGGCAGTGTGGCAGATGCCATGAAGCTCCTTCCTGAGACTGACGCTGGTTAGAATCTTTCCCCGTAAGCCACGGCCTCGTGGTGTTACACAGATTGCTAGAAATGGGTTAAATCAAGATGTGAGAGTTAGCCAATAAGAGGCTAGAAATAATGGGCCAGTGATTTAATTAATACAATTTCTGTGTGGTTATTTTGGGGGTTAAGCTAGCCGGGCAGTGGGACATGGCCCGCTCACCTCCTACAACAGACTGTGATCTGTGAGTCTACCCCTAAATAAAGAACCCTTTATTATACTCAATTCTGAGCTAGTGTAGGACTACTTTATGGTATCAACCTACAATTGCCATTTCCCTGGTTTGCCTCCCAAACTTTGAAGGTAAGAACCTGTTGCTGCAGACCAAACACACTTTTTGGACAGAACTTGGAGGGGTCAGTCTGGAACTGACCTGGGAACCTCTTCCCTAAGGACTGACTCTCATCATTGTGGGAATTCCTTATGTATGTTGCCAAGGGAGAAAAGCAATTAGTACCCTGCCCAGCTGTAATGCCTGTGACCCACGACAATGACTGAGCTGGTGAGATAGCCACAAGAGTGCAATGGTGGCTCATTTATCTTGAGGTTAACAAACTGGACTTAAGGCCCACTCAGAAACAGAGATTCCAGGCCTGCTCCTATAAAACACTGCACTGACTTAGAGACATCATAGACCCGAAAGGAGAACCAAGAACCACCACTTTCCAAAACAAATGTATTTTCCAATTATATTCTAAATTCTTAAATTTATCTTCACAGATAAGTGTAGTGCTATCATTTTGCAACAGATGGAGACTGTTCAAAGATCTGGAACTGGTCAAGATATAGAAAACACAGGGCCATGGAGGGCCCAACCTCAACTGTTATACTTGCAACACATATGGGGCTCAGGAAAAAAAAAATCACAGAAGAGGAAGCCAAAAGACTATGAGAGTCAGAGTCCAAGGGCACTTGTTTGCTTGATAGTGTCCCTTAGACACATCAGGAAAATGTATAAAATCTCAACAATATGGTTGTCTGAACAAGACCAGAATAATGATATCACCAGTAGATTGGCAATGTGAACAGCACGTATTCCATATGGTCTTACTACGACTAAATGAAAACCCTAGAGTGGCCAATAATTAAATTTAAATGAAGTCTTTCAGCTAGGTGTGGTAGCACATGCTCTTAACTCCAGCACTCAGGAAGCAGAGGCCAGCAGATCTCCGTGAGTTCAGGGCCAGCCTGGTCTACATAGTAAGTTCCAAGGTAGGCAGAGCCAGAGCTACAATAGTGACACCCTGTCTCAAAAAAAAAAGAGAGAGGGGACGAAGGGGTCTTTTGTGTTAAATCTTCAAACAACAACTACTACAAGAGGAATTCTTCCAGAACCAGAACCCCACACAAAGGCCACTGTAATCAACATCTAGGAAGTAGTTGATGCCCTTCCCCTGAAATAGGCTCTAAGACTCTCACGTGAGAAGTGCTAGACCACGCTCAAGAGGGAGAAACAGCTTTACCCTTGAGATCACCCCACAGTGTTCATGGCTGGAGAAGGGAAGGAACTTTGAGGGGTCGGAGTTACTCTCAAATGTGATAAAGCCATTGGGTTTACCACCCTGGAAAGGATTAAAACCCATCTCTCGGGAATGGGTCAGAGAATGAAACAGAGGCAACCTCTCTGAATACGGCTGCTTGATGAGAGAGTGGACTGCCATAAGAGAGGCCAGCTTCCTCTCTTGTCATGTAATGTATTTCCTGGGAGACAGTCATTGCCCCCACATGTGAAATGATTAGAGATGAGGCTGTCACCATAACTCAATGCCAATGCATGTTCTTGAACATTAAAAATGATGAGCCAAATAAACTGCTTCTATTTAGAAAACACTCAGCCTTAGGTATTTGAATATAACAACACATACACACGGGGGTGGGGGTGGGGGTGAGGAAAAGGTTAAAAAAGTAAACAGATAAATTCTGCTAGGTCTCCCCATTTCGTTACCACGGGACACAAACTTTTATGCTAAATATTCTTCATCACCATTCATTTCTTCCTCAAATGGAGCATAAAAAATTACAGGTCTGCCCTATTTCTCTGTGTTTTTCTTTCATTGTGAAGACACTCCCACCTTGTGTGACTTACTATGTTCGTGTGCCTTTCTTTTGTGACTGCCTTTTGTCATAGGGCTTCAGAAATATGGCGGCAGATAAGAAAAGATGACTGTGCCCCTCTGAACAGGTAACAGGCTGTGATCAAGCTCTAGCTGGGCTCCTTTGTATATCCTTTCTCTATTCAACCCTGGCTCTCTGTATTCAACCTGGCCTTGATTGGCCACCTATCCAGCAAGAACCCCACTAAGTTAGCTTCACATGGCACCTTTATATCTGATGAGTTCTAGGCTGGCCTTTAGAATGAACCCTTTTCGTTGAGCTGGGTGAGAATTCTCTTTCTCTTGTTTTCTGTAGGTAATTTCTATCGACTAACTCCCTGACTCTGCTCATTTATATACATGAATGTCCTGTTGTCTCCACTGTATTCAGAGGGCATTTCTGCGACACCTTAGCTATATTCATCACTGCTATTTGAAATATAAGGGTCTGAACATATATGGGATTAGGTAGGGCCTCGCTCTTCTTCCAGGCATTTTCTGAGAATCTTTAAAATGATGGCGAATCTTGTTTACAGTGAGGTCACCCTTCCCCTCTGCATCGTTGTGATTTAGGGTGTGAACATGTGTGCTGGCTAGTTTGATGTCAACTTGAGACAAGCTAGAGTCATCTGAGAGGAAGGAGCCTCGACTGAGAAAATGCCTCCATAAAATCAGGCTGTAGCGGGGACAGTGGTGACACACGCCTTTAATGCTAGCATTTAGGCAGCAGAGACAGGCGGATCTCTGTGAGTTCAAGGCCAGCAAGTTCCAGGATAGGATCCAAAGCTACAGAGAAAAAAAACACAAAACAAGCAAACAAGATAAATAAAGCTGCAGGCACACCTATAATGCATTTTCTTAATTATAGCGATTGATGTGGGAGGGCCCAGCCTATTGTGGGTGGTGCTATCCCTGGGGTGGTGGGGTTTATATGATTCGAAACCTGGATTCTCTAAGATGGTAGGCCAGCCCAGCAAGTCATGGAAAGCAATCCAGTAAGCAGCACCCCTCCATGGCCTCTGCATCAGCATCAGCTCCTGCCTCCAGGTTCCTGCCTTGCTTGAGTTCCTGTCCTGACTTCCTCTGATCATGAACAGTGATGTGGTAGCATAAACCAACTAACCATTTTCTCTCCAAGTTGCTTTGGTCATGGTGTTTCATCACAGTAATAGTAACCTTAGCGAGGACACTAGGACACCATGTCAACTGGAGTCCTGTCAGCTTCTCCTCCCCAGGAACCACCCTGAGATCTCATGTAGGCTGCTCAGCAACCTTTTCATCATAATAGCTTCAACACCCACCAAACTGTACATATGACTATTATCTTCAAATGAGGCACTTGAGGGTTCCAACTCGAGAAGCTAGCTGCTCTCTTGGCATGTATCTGATCTCTGCTCTTGCTTTGCTTTTGTATAAATTTCTCCAGCCAGTTTGCAGTCTGTGTACAATTCAGTTCCTGAGGAAGATGCAAGATTCTGGACACAGTCCAAACAGCGAGCCCTGGGAAGCAAACTCCTCAGGCTGCTGCTAGGGGTGGCAATGTAGAGATGCATCTCTAACCAAGACACAATTAGCAATATGAGTTTTTCTTCAACCACCACAAAGAACCAGGAATCTATGATTTCCCAGTTCACATCTGACCAGGACAGCTAACTGTGTACATTTCTGCCCTCTACCCTTGTTCTCTCTTTATACCTAAAGCTCCAGCAATGCCCTAATGGCTTGGACTCACTAAACCTCTTTATCTGAGCCTCTCCACAGCACAGACAATGTGGATAAATATCCGCTCCCTCTTCATGCTAATGGGAATACTGGAGACGGATTGTTGCAAGCCCAGCTTACTCTAACGGTTGAAGACTTTCAGTGAGTCTGGTGTTGCTGAGCTTCAGGGCCCCTCTGTCCACTACCTGGTTATCTGAGGGACCTCCACAGTGTATCTCACTGAGCATTTGTTTTATCCAAACTAACACGGATTCTTAAGGTGGTGGGACATCTTATATTGTGTTGGGGTTCAAAGCAGAGCTATAGGAGACCTGGTGGCACAGTGCAAGCTACACTTCTGTGTCATGTGATGCTGGTCATTCTTAGAAACTAGATACACAGGACCTCTGAAAGGCATCCTTTAGTAAAAGCAATTTTCTGAAGGAAATAGACATTAGTGAAGAAGTATTGGGGCTGGTCTGAGGTAACCTGAAGCCAGTCATTCAAGAGATTCTCTCTGTGAGCAAGTCCTTTGTTTTGCTGATCCTTCCATGGCTTGTCACTACCTCCCAGAACTCAACTCTAAAGTCCTTTCCTGCAGCTGTAGATGCTACACAAGCTTAACATTCCTGGCCCATTTCTCAGGAATCCTAGGTATAAACAAAGAGTTAAAAGGGGCTTTCCTCCACTTACCTGATTGCTCACTACCAACTGATTTCTTACAATGATGCAACCCTTGAACAGTCAAGCATTCCCACAGTCCATGTGCATGTGTGGCTAACCTGAATCTAGGATGCAGCTCTATGGCCTCATGGAAGCTGAAAGGAATTCCTGATAAAGATAAAGCAGATTAACAGAAACACGGGAAATTTCATGGGTGTTAACAGTCAATATTACTCAGTCATATATCTTTGTGCTGAAATTACCCCCAACCCCAATTCGCCTTAGCTGGGCTGACAGGTAGCGGTTAAGTCCTTCATATTAGCGGGGTTTCCGCAGTGAATCACTGACTGCTGTACACAAAAACTGTTTTTTTCCAAGTTCGGCCTCAGGAAGACACAATTTCCACCCACATCTCGCTTCCCACATACCATTTTTAAGAAACAAATCTAAACTGAATGGTGAGTAACCTGACACATATATTGAGTCATGAGGAACAAATCTCAAAGTCATAGAGGGA
>PVIU01027811.1:0-19896 GCA_004026605.1 Ondatra zibethicus | reverse complement strand
ATCCTGTTGTCCCGTGTCATGGAGATCCTGCTGTTTTGGTTCTGTAGGTTTGTTGTCTCTTTCACATGTTCCATCAGTCCATAGATAGGGTGGATATTGGCATGGGCCAACCCATATCCCAGTTCTGGACCTAGGTGGTAGGTTGCTGGGTTGGTCAGCTCACTAGTTTTCCCTCATCGTCATCTTTTAGAGAGGTGAGTTCTCTAAAACTGCCTTTGCTAGCTCACTTAATTGCAGTCCGTAGCAAGGAGCAGGGCCAATTCTCTGGCTCTCAAGCCCTCAGATCCTGGTTACCCCTCCCGCTTCACTCCCACTCCTACAGTCATATGGCCTGGACCAGCTCTGCTGTTTTGTCCTGGCAGGTGTAGAGCCCTCTCTCCTGATTGCTGCAAGGTGGCATTCAAGGGAGGAAGGGTCAGCTCTCCTGCTCTCACCTGTATCTTACCTGTATCTACCTGTGCAGGTGATGAAAGCGTCTGCTAGAGTGTGCTGCTCAGACATGGTGATGGGCCCTATATGCTGCAGTTGGTATGGGGCAGGGCTGGCTCTTTCTTGTGGCCAGCTCTCTGCCCTGCCACAGTTAGCACAGGGTGAAGGGGGAAAGGCCTCTTTCCCTCACCCATACTATTAATATCCAGATGAACCTGGTCCTACCTGTTAAGGACCTGACAAAGTACATCATGTCCAGTATCATGCCTATGTGTATGTCAGACAGTACCCTGTCCCTTTAAAAGAGGAAACTCCGCCTACTTCACTCACTTCTTCGCCTTTCTCTCTCAGCATCTCTCTGTCTCTGTCTCTCTCTTCAGCCACTTCTGTTCCCAGAAGCCATCTCTTCCCTCCCCATGCCTCTTCTCTCAATAAACTCCTCACTTAAACTCCGTCTGTATGGTTTATTTGTCTGTCCCTTTCCAGGTGTGGGCTCTTACTGGCCACAAGGTCTCTCTCAGGCAGAATCATGACACATAGCACCTCTGTTGCTCTCGTGCCACCATCAGAGTTGTTCACCTGCTTCCCAGATAACAGGGTCAGCTCTAGTATGCTGCCCAGAAGTGAAGCAGAGGCTGCCTTCTGAAGTGCTGAAGCTGGAGAGAGGTAAGATAGCTCCCCCACACTTGAGACCCCAGGGCCAACTCTCTCATCTGCTGAGGTGGCAATGGATGAGGGAAGGGCATCTTTCCTCCCCATATCACCCCATGGCAGAGAAGGAGGAGCGAGATCTGTTCGACAGCTCTCATGATTCAATAATTTCTTATTTTTTTATTTATTTTTTATTTTTTACATTGTTTTATTTTTTCCATTCAAAAACATAATTAAAGAAATAACATTTTTTCCTTTCTTCCCCTTCTCCCGGTCCCCTCCCGCTATCCCCCACCCCTCCTCCCTCTCCCTTCTTCCTTGAAAGAGGGCATGGTGCCCTGCCCTGTTGGAAGTCCCGGCCTTGGGAGGAGTGCATTCAAAAAGACTCGGTTCCCAAAACGATAATACATGCAGAAGAGATAGGTCCTGGTATCATTGTTGTTGGGTTCTCCATCCGCCAACTTTCGTTGCCACATTCAGAGAGTCTGGTTTGATCATATGCTCATTCAGTCCCAGTCCAGCTGGACTGGTGCGCTCCCATTAGTTCAGGCACACTGTCTCAGTAGGTGGACCAGCCCCTCAGGGTCCTAACTTCCTTTCTTATCTTCTCCCACCTTCTGCTCTTCAACTGCACCTTGGGGGCTCAATCCATTGCTCTGATGTGAATGTGGGTCTCTGTCTCTATCTCCATCTTGAATTTTGCATGCAAATGGATGGAAATAGAAAACGCTATCCTGAGTGAGGTAACCCAAACCCAGAGAGATGATTATGGCATGTACTCACTCATTAGTGGACCCTAGCTATAAAATAAAGGACACTAAGCTTATAGCTCACAAGCCCAGAGAAGCCGAATAGCAAGGTGAACCCAAAGAAAGCATATAGGGATCCTGATGGAAGTTGGAAGCAAACAAGATCATCAAGCAAAAGTTGGAAGCCAGGGGGCGGGGATAGAGGTGGGAGGTAGGGGAGCAGGGGAAGGGGAGAGGGGGAAGGAGAAGGGAGAAGGACCAGGGAGAGCTTGGGGGAGTGGGAGGGTGAAGATGGAGGAAAGGTGGACATTGGAGAAGGGAATAAGATATCTACATTAAGAGAATCATTCTAAGGTTGGCAAGATACTTGGCCCTGGGGATCCCAGGTGTCCACGGGCAAGTCCCCAGCTAGGTATTCAGGCGGCAGAGGAGAGGGTGCCAGAACTAGCAATGATTTCTTTAATGGATTTATTAATTTCCTCTTTAAGGACCTCTGTCATAACCATAAAGGCTATTTTAAGATCTTTGTCTTATGTTTCAGCTATATTGAAATTCTCAGGGCCTACTGTGGTTTTGTTGCTAGGCTCTAGTGGGCACATATAGTTCTGGCTGTTATTGGTTATGTTTTTATGTTGGTATCTGGTTTTGGAATGATTGTAATTATAGGTGCAGATATCTGAATTTGTATTTGTTGCCTGAGGGTTTTGTTCCTTAGCTTCTATTGCACTTTCTCATTCTTAGAAAGATCTGGGGGCTGCACATTACCAGAAAGGGAGTGCTTCTGGAATTCTGCCAGGTATAGCCAATGGGGATTCTGGATTTCTAAGTATTGGGAACTTATTCTTGGGAATTCAGATGAGCTAGCAAAGGGGAGGGTTGAAGGAGTCCCAAAGGAGGGAGGAAACAGGCTGTCCCACAATGAGCTGTGTAGTCCCCTGGGCATGCAAGCAGAAAGTAAAGAAAGGTCCTAAAAGGTAGTCAGTTACAGAGCCGGGGATGAGACTAGAGGATGGGATTAGGAGAAGCTGAGGGAAAATAAAGATCTAAAGCTATCTACTTCACTGGTCTACTTTCTTCTCTGTCAGACTTGACTCATGGGATCCCAGGGAATACTGGTGAAATACCAACTGGGTTAACAGGATGAGTGGAGGCTTGGTTGGAGGAGAGTTGCATGATGTTCTCTAGATTGGGAGTAGATGGGAGGAGGATGCTGAAGCCTGCCTGCTACTGAGCTGGTGGTTTGACAGGGTAGTAATTTAATTTGGAGGAGTGGAGATTGAGCCAGGCGAGGCTCTGAAGCTAGCCTACCTGCTTTTGTGGCTGGTGTGACTGTTTATTTTCATAAAAGGATTGTTCCTGATCATTTACAAAGGAGCTTAAGGATGGGAGTAATGACTACTTCAAAGACAACTGCAGAATCTTTAAATTTACTTTAGTCCAGAGCCACAGGGTGCTTCTGTTGGTTGAAATGAAATTACACCTGCAGACACTTACTTAATATTGCCACTTTTCTACATACATACTTAGCATTCACAACAGATTGGGTCTTCCTACTTAATAAAGCACAGGGTCATATTTTACAGGAAGAAGTTAATATTCATATTCTCTTAGTATGCTTTACACTAATGTGGTATGGAATAGTCAATAAGGACTTGTGTCTCTCGCATAGTTGGCCTATGCCAAGTGGCTGGAAATGAGAACTGTCCCATTTAAGAGAGTTAAGTTTATATAACAATATAATGGATATGATGTGCATGAGAAGAGATCAAGGAAGGGGAGAGATGATACACACATTTTAATTTTAAAAATAAGAACTATGTTTTCCTTAAAAAAGATGAGAGAAAAATAGCCATTTATTTTTATTTAGGGCTCAAAAAAAATGAGCTGTGAAGAGCATTGTTTGTAGTGTATTAAATGCAACAGATGGTACCAAATGGTCTTTATATTGAAAAACTTTCTGAAGGCAGAAACCCTCCTGTACATCCCTATTAGGCTAAGTTTATCTTCTTTCATTGTGAGTCCATTCCCTTTAACACTATCCTGCAAGCATTACTCATATTTCCTGGAAGGTGTAATTGTGCATATGAGCAATGCCAGAACCTAAGTGTTAGTTTAATTAAGGCTGCTTTTCTGCTCGAGAGTCCTCAAACAATATCTTAGTTTTAAGTGATTGACTTCCACTTTAAACAGAAAATAATGATTAGTTTCTTTCTGTGAAATTCAATTCACCCAAGACAACATTAAAGTTGAAAATTTTTCTCAGCTATCAGCTAGATCTTTGCCAGATACCCTCATGTTTGGGATCAATCTGAAGCTTTCTTTACTGGAGCATAAGAAAATTCATTTCTCATATAATGCTTACAAGTCTCAAGTCTTTATCGGTACTGTGGGCAACTTCACACCTCCCTGAAAAGGAAAGGCAGATTTATGTTAGAAAGTGTATTGAAAAAGAAATTGCCTACTTGGAATGCACTCGAAGGACTTTCAGTTGGTTTATTGCTATTCTAGAATACCTTCACATTCCTGAAATAGCTTGTGCTGAGCAGAGTAGACACTTTTCTAAATCCGTGGGATTCTACCTTGAACAAGAAGATGGGAAAATAAATAGGCCATATTCTTCTGTTGTTATTCATGTTAGACTGAAACTTCATAGCAGCAAGTTATAGCAGAGAAAGTGTATGTAAGAAACAATAAACAAAAATCATCCTCCATATCTCTGTAAGCAATAGTTACACATATATAATTCAGGTTTAGTTGAGTCATTTATTTTTATTCATCAATTAGGTAAGAAAAATAGAAAATATTTCTAAATAAAAATTTGGCACCATTTTCAATGAGATAAACTCTTACCTTATACTTAAAAATGCTGACTTGGAGACCTGTGTGAGTTACTAACATTATCCTAATATTGAGCATAATCAAAAATAGCCAACTGTTTTTAAGTGGAACACCAGTTGTTGGACCTGCATCCTTTGTGTCTTTCTGTCTTCTAACTACTCTTCTCTGGGAAAAGGATGAGTGTGTCAGGCTTTGCTTTAAAACTGTGTCTGTATAACTACTAAAAACATTGGTTTGTGTGAAAAATGTACCTAGCTAAGCAGAGCGATAATCTCAAGCATAGATTACCAAGCATACACATGTATCTAGTCCTTTATATATACGACAGTAATACTTCAGGTACCATTTTCTCATAAACGCACATCATTTCATTTCCTCATTGCTACATCTTTTGCTTTCTGAAACAACTGAGGCAACATGGTATATATGATTTCATGGGCTGAGGGTCTAGATTAGAACCATGGATTTTTGATGACATGAATCATTTATATTTGGTGAATGAAAAGGGGCACCTATATTGTGGTTTGATGCTAGCTGACCCATTTCATTTTATCTTTTCTTTGAGAAAATAATTGAAATTTAGCAGAAGGTTTCTGATGAACTCTTCGAGGGAAGAAAATCACAACATCAAGCCACGATTAGATCAAATAATCAGGTAGAGAGGAAGTGCATCTGTGACTTTCTCCATTTTTCTTTCCTACCATCCTCCTGTCTTTAGATAGCCTCTTCTTGTGTCAATATTCTGGGCCAGGGAAAAAGTCAATGAAAGGGACCAGACAGAAGGCAAGCATCAAGAAAGCAGGGCACACAGTCACTCATGTGAAAGTAAGACCTAGATCATAGAGATACATCAAAAATGCACTGGGAATTCCTTTCAAGTAATGGTAACAAATGTTTTCTTATAGCTTATTTCTTGTTCCAAGACAGCAATACTCTAACTTTTTAAACTGAATAAACTTATTCAATATTGTAATAGGACTTTTCTCATTTCTATGACTAAATTCCTGACAGAACAGCAGTAACAGCTGAAGAAGGGTTTATTTTGACTCACAGTCTAATGGTATGCCCATCATTTCGGTGACGTCACAGTATCAGGAGCTTCATGCAGCTGGTCATATGCCATATACATACAGAAAGGACAGCGTGAGAATATAGTTTCTCATCTTCTTTTTGTTCAGTCTAGGGCTCCAGGCCATGGAATGCTGCCACCTACAGTTAGATTCCCCACCACTCCTCAGTTCTCCTTAGCTAGAAACTCCATCACACACTTGCCCAGTTTTTTCTCCTTCATGGGTCTTGTCAAGTTGAAAATTAAGATCAATTGCCACAAATACTACCATATGCTAAGGTATTACAATTAACACACCACAGGGGAACTCATCCTAACAGATTCTAGAAGAACTGCACACCTACCCACATGTCAGGGCACCAGAGTTGGGGGCAGAACAGGCAGAACAGAGGCTGCTTGCCTCTGCCTCCCAAATGCTAGGATTAAAGCCTTGCACCACCACTGCCTGGTTGAGATCTACTATTTATCTTGGTTTTATGTATTATTTTCCAAAACTCAAATTACAACCCAGTCCATCCAGCCTTTCTTTTAGGCCTTAACTCTGGACAAAGGGGCAACTAAAGTGCTTATTAACATAACAAGGATGAAGCTGGCCACCAGGTTCTCCCAGCATGCCTCTGTACCTACCAGCAACAATGTCCTTCTGAATGGCATATCTGCCTCTAACCTGAACTTTCAGGCCCAGAAACTGGGCTGCCCTTCCTTCAGCTGCTCTTCCCTGTATAATTCAGCCATTTTTGCTACATGATCTTTTTAGCTATTTTGTTCTCTTGGCCAACCTCTTAACCGAGGCTCTTCTCTTGTTCTCCTTCCTTGTCTTTCCTCACATGGCCTATCTCAGTCTGACCATATTCACTCTGAACTCTCCCCGATGTCTCAGATTTTTTGTATGCTCCCTCACATCTACAATAAATCTTTTCTTCTACCATACCTAAGAGCAGTCATGGCCTCCATTTAATTCTTTTTTTATTCATTATCTGTGAGCACAATATAATTTACTGTGTAATTAAGCACAGTCAAATTCTGTAGCTTGCTATTTAAAACTCTGTATGATGATAATCGGGTGTATGTCAGAGAACAGTGTCAATATAAGTGAGGTTTCTCTTTCCTGTTGCCAGTATATTCTGCCTTGTACATTCTTTCCACAATTATGCATAATCTCATTATATTTTTCCTTCTTATTTTACTCCCAATGCTTTCACCATTTAAGCATTTTAAGTGTAATGTAGGTAAATGCAAAAAATAATTTTTACAAGGGTCCACTAAGTATTATTTAAGTTATCTTCATTTTATATTCAAATTTTACTAATCACATGATACAATAACACAAAACCCTTCCATTTGTGGGAGTTGTGTCTTTTATCCATATCTCCCTCCCACACACAAAAAAAGGAAAAAGAAAAAGTAAGGTGCTTCCTAACTCTTTTTTGTTTTTGATACAACCCGATTGACCAGGATTTTTAGGAGAGAATTAATTCGCTTTGAGTTCTTAAAATTACAAAAACAAAATCCCAGCGGCTCTAAGAACAGTTTTGTTTGCCTCAAAATTAACTGAAACCCAGATATTCTGAAGTACATAAAAACATATTGTCATCAGTTTTTTCAATGCTAGCCATTGCTGCGTCTTCACCCCAAGGCAAAGCAGGGGCTATATTTAGAAATTCAGGAATAGAAGTAACTTTGTTATTTTTTTTTCCTGTAATGTAACTCCAAATGTTGTCCACATGGCTTATCTAGAGAAGCCACTGCCTCCAGTGTTTAAAAATAGTTTGAGAAACAATTTCGGGAACTCTGTCAGGATAGAATTTAGACAGAGATAGTCCTTGGCTTTTATAGAATGCCTAAACAATTATTTCCAAACATTGTGGAAGTGACCTACAGAAAAACACACCAAATTTTGCAGTTCAGCATAGATGAAACTTTAAATCCAGAGAAACAGTTTTTTTTAAATGTTTTAAGAATTTTGTATCAGTCCTGTCTTTGCACCATTTCCCTTTCTTCTCCTCCCTCCAACTACTCCAAAATTTTCAAATATATTCTTATTGGTACAAAACAAAATTAGCTTGAAACTGTATATAGTTTTTATTTAGAAGAAAAGCGTTGATTATTTATTTAATTAATTGATTTTTAAATTAAATTAATTAATTCAAAAATACTAGTCAGGGTTGGTACTACAAACTAAAAAGCACTACTATTCTTTTTTTCATCTTTTAGCAGGTGCAATCTGTTTCTATTTATGGAATGCTATGTGATATTGTGATACATATGACGTAGCATGACGGTCAAACCAGAGTAAGTATATCAGTTCTGTGAAATGCATCAGGAGTTTGTAGACATTAACTCTTACAATATTTTCCTTTAACACTGTGGAAATGCATTCCCTTATCTCTAGTTTTCATACTGTGAAAAGTGATGTTGTGAACCTCTTCGGCTACAGACATCCTTATCTATATTCAGCCATGTTTTCCCATGGTTTCTATGCGAAGGAAATACAACTTTTTACCAAGTTCTAAGTGATCAGTTCACAACCAGCTTTCTGAAATCAGTTTATTCATAAAATTTGTTCTTGGTTATGAAGTCCTTAAAATATCCACTTCTTGGGTTGACAGGTATCCGTAGCTGTACATGGCTCACCCTTACAGAGTAAATCTCTCCTTAGTCACATGTTTGAGGGATGAAAATTAGAGAGAGCACTCAGTTTAACTTCCACAGATGCATTGAGGGAAATAACAACACATAGATGCTTTTAGAAAGCCAATTGGTACTAGACTGTGACAATTTCTTTTAAATAACAATTTGAATAGGATTTAATGACAGCTTGGCCCTACTTTGCACCTTCCCTTAGCAATAGAGGAGGCAACAAACATCTACTCTCATCGATAAAATATTCTTTCAGGAAACCTGAAGTGCTCATTAGACGGTTAACATGTTTAGAAACAAGAGAGCATTAATAGGAATGCAATTAAGTACTTATTGCTTTTGTAATTTAAAGTAAGTTTACCAGATGGCATGAAATCCTGCAAAAGAGATTTTAAACAAACAATCAACATTTAATTAATATGCACCAGTTAACTCATTAAATATGTAGCAAGTAGCTGGTTAACCATAAGGTAAATGATTATTTGCAATGAATTGTATGTTTCTCCTTACATTTGTCTTGATTTTGCTTGACTGGTCATATGATAATATCTTCTTTAAATTAAGAAGCCCAAACATCTTTCTTTTCTTTTTCCTTTTTTTTTTTCAGAACAGGGTTTCTCTGTGTTACTCTGTCCTGGAACTCGTTCTATATACCAGGTTAGCCTTGAACTCACAGAGATCCACCTGTGTCTGCCTTCTGAGTGCTGGGATTAGAAGCATGCACCACCTCTCCCATGAAAGTATTTTGCAAGTTTTTTTTAAATTTTTTTCTCTAGTGTCAAACTGTTTTTACATAATTTTCATTTATTTGTGATTTATTTAAAATGATTTTTGAGTTTCCATCCATATGTCCCTGTTTTAGTTATAGTAAAATTAATTATTAACATTTCATTACAGAAAATTAATCCATTATATTGTGAGATAATCTTCCTTGTCATTTGATTAACATAGACATACATGTGTGACAGGAGTGTCCAAAAGTACTACATAGGGTGGTATGCAGAATCAGTAATACATAAACCCATAGCCAGAGCTATGAGTTCGGATCTGGTTGTTCCTATGACTTTAACTAGTGCATGCATTATAAGCTTTAAATTATGAGAACTTTGATCTATTCATTTGAAGTGATTTTTTTTCTTTTCTTGGAACACATCAAAAGTCAATGAATACTAGTGTCTTTTTCATTCATATTAGTTCTCATGACAACTGCATTTTTTCACCTTCACATTTGATACCAAGTTTGTTCCACCTACAAAATTTTCCTGTTGTATTTATAATTGCACATATATACATCATTAATCATTGAAATGTTCAGAAGGTGGAATTACATTTTAGTTAAACTCCTGAGAGGCTTAAGTTTTTTTAAATTTAAATACAATGCTAATCATTAAATAATAAAAGTTTGAGTCTCCCTGTGAGACTCTGAAGGATAATCAGAGGCAATGACAATAGCTTATGATGTTTAGTGTGGTCTTATGGATCCCAATGAGCAACAACTAAAAGGAGGAAAACTGTTCCTGGAAGTAGGTTTTTATTTGATGGTATATGTTATCTGAGAAAGAAATGTCTCCTGTATTTAAGGTAACTCCACTTAAACTCATTTTATGCCTACATACATACATATATATGTATATGTATATACATATATATATTTCCTATAGTAGTAAATTTATGTACGGCTGTTTTTAAAGTCTACAGTGATTCATTCTTTTCCATGCTCAACCCTCTACCCTATCATCCCATGCCCCAAATACTTGTCTCTTCCTGCTCCATTATTCCACCTTACCCATTCATGCTACCTGAATTCTTTCATTCTTTCCTTAAAATCGCCACCTTATAGCCATTATTACTTTCCTAAGTTCCATGGTGAATCCAGTTTTAACACACATATTGAAAGATTCATAGCTAGTATCCACACACACAAGAGTTAATGCAACATTTGTAACTCGCAGTTTGGGTTCCATCACTCAGAATGGTTGTTTCTGGTTCTATCCATCAACTTTTAAAATCTACGATTTTAATTTTCCTTATAGGTGAATAATACTTTGGTGTGTGTGGACTGCCCAGCTCCATGTGGCACCCTCTGCATCAGCTTCTTGGACCGTTGTTATAGAAAGGGTATAGATATGGTAAGAGTAAAATATAGAAAACTTATACTGTAAAATAGTACTTATTCTCTGCCCATTAACCAGTTGTAAATATCTGCATTAATTGTCATGTACCTGCTGGACAAGATAGAATCTTTGCACAGATGTACCCACTGTTCCTGTGACTGCATGGTCAAGAAAGAGCTGCACAAACTCAAGCCAGGCAAAACCCAACCATAAATGTGGGAGGGGGCTCATAAAGTCTCACTCTTAGTCACAAAGCTATTAGTAGTTGGTTACTACTGGTGCAGGAACAATTTGTTCTCTTCAGGAATATGGCCTTGGAAAGTCTACCCACGATGCAGTAGATGAACTTACACCTACAGACATACAGAGAAAACTACTTTGTACTCAGTGTGACTTAAAAAAAATAAAACAAGAAGTAAAAAAGTAAAACAGTAGAGAAAATAAGGGAGGAGCTGGAGGAAACATAAAGTGCAGTGTTAAAATTGTCTACAATTACTCAAAGTTAATGTCACACTGCTGGAGAAACTCCTTCAGCCAATGGTCTTTGAGATGTTGGATCAGATTGGGTGTGGCCCTGGATACACTTGCTTGCTCTCTCTTGGCTTCTGGATTAGTTTCCTGTTCCCCCCTGCTCATGAAGAGAACTGTGTCTGCCCCCTAAAAAGAGAACCTTTTCTTATAATCAGTTCTGAGCTAATGTGTGATTACTGTATTTGCATTCACCTACAACACACTAGGTGCCAATGTCATATTTCTGTAATATTTTGGAGCATTACTTATATTTGAACAATGTGGTGAAGATGATGTGAGCAGTTTTAACTTCATTCAGCTTTCTCTCCTTCTCACACTTTTCAGCTAGCTGTTCTACCATCTTTGAATGAAGTTCATCCTTACCAAAGTCCACGGTCGTGCCTGTGTCTAATGGAACACCTCTGTAAAGAGAAAGGCACTTTCAGGAGTGTCACTCATCAAGGGATGATTTGAGGGGCTGTCAGATGATATCAAGAATGAGCTGTTCATACACAGAGGGGCTTCCCTTGATGTTTCTGGTAGACATGCCCACACCTTGAGATGGGCCAGGTCATACAACATCCCCATTCCCCACCCTGGGATCTGGAACACATGAATTTCATGGAGGCTGGTTTCAACAATGACTGGCTCATAACTGTTCTTGAGAGTGATTAATGCCCATGTGATGGGAATGTTTCAGGCAGGCAGGAATAGAGCTAGTTATCATTAGGGTCGTTCATTAAGAAGCTCAAGACTCACTTTTATACCTTTTTTTTTCTTTTGTAACTATTTTTTTCCTCAATCTCTCCATAGTTCTATGACACAGGCAGGGATCTCTCAGCAGATGTCAGCACTATACTTCAACTCCCCAGACATTAGAAGTGTGAAATAAACAAATCAATATTCTTTATATATTATTCACCATCAAAATAAACAAATCTACATTTTTATATGTTATTCACCATCAAGTTCTCTATCATGGGGACAAGATAGGGATTGAGGACTCTGCTCCGAGTACTCTTTCCACTAATGTGTCTCTCAATCCTAATATCTCACTACCTTATAATTTCCATTAGTCAACAATAGCATCATCTCTTCTGTCCTAAATTAATGTGCATATGTTCTTTTGTAATACTCAACCTCTATATACATTTTTAAACAAAGATAATTCCCTTTCCATCATATTCATGTATGAAACCAAACTTAACATTATGCCTTACAGCTTATTCCACTAAAGCAATTGAATATTATGTGTCTGCCAGTCATGAGTCTTTAATGGATTCCTGTCTAAGCTTACATTTGTTAGTCTTATATACATTTATACAATTAGAATCTTCAATTATCAGCATCTCTCAAAAGTATGTTTCCCAGGATTTCTTCCTCATCTCAACTAAATTCATACAATCAACTTCCCAGTTAAATTGCCGCTCTGATGTCTAGTAGACATCACAAACTCAGCACATTAAATATTTGCTTCTTGAGCTTGTTACAATGACAGCCTTTCTTATGCAAGGAGAATAACAATTCCATCCTTTTACATTGAAAAATGGAAAACTAAGTTTTTATGTAATTAAGGTTTCTCTTCCAAGCCAGAAACAATGTATTAGGACACTGTGTAGTGAAATCTTCAAATATACCAAAAAATGTGATACTCTCTTGATTCACTCCTGCAAAAGATCAAAACATATGTGCTGTGTGAACTCTTTCAGTGAATAGCCTTTAAGATACTCACCAACTTTGGACATGGTCTCATGTACTATAAATGCAGACAAAATGCTTGCACAGGCCTCTTGGCTGCTGGATTCAGTTCCAGCTCCCAGCACACGTGGAAGACTACAGATTGTTACTCTTTCTTTGAGTTTATCCCCAGATAAATAAACCTTTGTTATGTTCCGTTCTGGGCCATTATGGAACTTTTTGTATGCAACACACATGTTCTTGACTTTCTACAGCAAAAAACCTAACATGAACTCCATGCTTCTCCTTGGATTTCATGACTCCATCGACACAAGAGCTGTTCAGTCAGGTCAGTCACGTTTCCTCTTCCAGTCTATCAATGTTTCTTATTTTGTACTAAATGGAGAACCAAATAGTTAAAATGGATTCCAGGTCTTATTCTCTTCAAAATTTCATTTCTTATTGTCTTGCTATACTGTATTTCAGCTCCCTGCCCTCTCCCTCAAGAAGCACTTTTGCAGATATACTCCTCGCTCTGATATAACTATGAAAGAACTTTGCACAATTTCATTTAAATTTTCTCTTTAAAAAACATGTAATATGCTTATTTACCATAGGTTATACTGCTTAATCTTTGTAGTTGATTATATTGTTTTATCTAGTGTTCTTCTACTCATTACCCCATGATGCAGTTGGAATTTTCCTTAGGCCATCAACCAGCACCTAAATAACAACATGGAGACTTCTTATTAATTATGAAAGCTTGAACTTAGCTTAGACTTTTTCCACTAGCTCTTACAACTTAATTTAACCTGTTAAAACTCATCTATGTTTTGCTTTGGGACTTTTAAACTTTCTTTCATTCTGTATGTCCTACTTTCTGTTTCCTCCTTGTCTGGCAGACTGGCCCCTAGTATCTCCTTGTCATCTCCTTTTCTTTCTCCCCGAGCCTAAGTTTCTCCTTCTGTTTACTCTCCTTGCCTGGAAGTTCTGCCTGTACCTCCACCCTTGCTCCTAGCCATTCATCTTTCTATTAAACCAAACAGGTGCCATAGGCAGGCAAGATAAAAACAGCAACATATTTTTTACATAATTAAACAAATACAATATATCTTTGCATAGTTAAACAAATATTCTGTAACACCATGTTTCTTAGTCCTCTTTGTTAATTGACCACATTTTCCTGGACCTAAAGCACAATTCTCCTTGTATTTTCTCAAACTACACAACATAATTTCCTATTCCAGACCTAAAATTTTGCTAGTATTATTATATTCTGGTACACCAGAATGCTTGTTTCTATAGTTGAAAGAAATAGAATTTTGTAAGGCAGTAAACAAGCAAGAGTTGGTATCATAAATTATAGTCTTTTATAAACACCAGTAAAATAATAGTAAGTAATAATATTATATAATATTTAGTATTTACAAATACTTAATATATAGTATTTGGCCTTAGAATTTAATTTTTCCTCTCATGGAAACTAACCTTATTTACTTCTTTTTAATGGCTATCACATAATTTATATGATTTCAAGAAGCAATTCTGTGAGAAGTGACATTCCTGACTTCTACCTCCTCAAGTCACAGTGTAAATACTGCCAGGGCTCTGAACTGTCATATAAAAAATCTCACTACATGCCCCCCAAAGCCATTATGAAGAAAATTCATTTATTTCATTTCATGTGTATGAATGTTCCCTTGCATGTATGAGACTACATGCATGCCTGGTACCCCAGAAGGTTAGGAGAGGGGTCAGATCCCCTGGAACTGGAGTTACAGATAGTGGTGAGCTGCTTTGCAGATGCTACACATAGAATCAGGGTCCTCTACAAGAGCAACAAATATTCAAGTATTCTTAAACATCTAGTCATGTCTGCATTCTCTTAGATGATCTGTTGATTGTTACCTCTTAAACTCTTCTTGTGCTTCTATCTTCTCTGGAGTAAAAGCCTGGGATTTTTATTTATTTTTTTATTTTTGTTTATTCATTTTTACAAAGACAATTATTATAACACTTTGCAAAGACAGACAGATACAACTGCTCTTAAGTATCTCAGGGCATGTTTAGAATTTTTGTTAACTTAATGGAGTATGTGACATCTTCAGTGGTCAAACTAATTTTGAATGACAGTTGATTGTCTCTTGACTATCCTTCTCCAATGACGCCTCCATGTATTCCTACTTTAAATGTAGTTATAGATGTAGTCACAGTTGTACTCAGCCTGGCACACTGACAACTTACTATTTAATTATATCATATAGACAAATAAGTCAATGATTTTAAGAAAAATTTGTTGCAATGAATAGAAAAAATAAAACTTGACTTGATTAGAAAATAAAAAAAACTTAGTTTCTCCAAATTTGTCCACTTTAGCCATATATTAAATGTTTTTAACTTTTTTCTTTCAGAATAAAAGGTATTCTAATTTCTTAGAAAATCTGCAAATACTTTAAGACTCATAAAATGTTTTGAGTATAATTATTTACTTTTAGATATCATAATCAGTTTAAGTAACTAGTTGTATAAGTATTTAAAATTTATAATTGAAAATGGAGCTGCATCTGTGTTCTTAAAGTGGGAGAAATCACAAAGATCATCTGAGTCAATATTGTTTTTTATACTTTTCATTTCTTTTCTGATGAATTGTCATTACACAGTCACAACGATCGGTCTTTCAAATGCATACTTCAACAGAAAAGTCTTTCCAGTTCTGTGCACTTAGGAGGACTAAACTTAATCAATGAATTTGGTCATCTATTTGATGATTTCTGGACAGCTGAGACACACAAGTAAATAGATTTTATTATTGAGCACATTATAGTAATCCACTAACTACACTAACTACATCCACTAACAATAAAAAGAAGTTATTTAGGATTAATGAAATGATGTGATCATGATATCTTGTTGGCGATGTTCTCCAATGTAAATATAAAGTAGCTTCCCAAAGGCAGAATGGGAAAACTGCCATCAATATTGCATATTATAAACTGAAGTAATAGCACCTGAATTAAATAAATTTAAAAGAATATTTTAGGGAACAAAATTAAACTAGTTTTTTTTTGGTAAAACTGTGCTCTGTATAGGAGTATGTATATGCATGTCTATGTGTCTGTGTATGTATGTATATTAGTGTATGAGTGTGTATTGTTTGTGTTTGTACATGTGTGTACATATGTGTGTATGTTTATGTCTCTCTCTTCTTTAGTGTTTATGTATGTCATATTTGTACAGGTCAGAGATAACCTTGTTTCTGTCCTTCTAACCTGTGAGCGCCAGGTATTGAACTCAGCTTGAGAGTCTTGCCTGCAGATGCCTTCACATCTCCTTTTAATCATACCTTTCTTTCATAAGGCTCACATGTGAGGGCAGAGTAGTATAGCCTTCTCTTTAGTAGTCAACAGGAGCCATTATTAGTAATAATGTCAATGAGCATAGCAACTGTCTGCACAGTGCCCTTCAATTTAGAAAGAGCTTCTTCACAGTGTTTTCTCAGAATGCCTAACATTAAAAATCATACTGAGTATCTTTTAGCAAGAAAACAAACAAGCCACATATGAAATACAGTGATGGTATTTTAACATTCTGAGTAGAAAAGCCCAAGTAGCAAAATACAATACTAATATACCTTAAAATGTTATATAATCCTTAGGCATTAAATGGTAAGCCATAGGGCTTGGTGAATAGTAACTTATAATTGATGAAAATGCCTCAAAAATAAAAGTCTTTGTTACTTAGCCACAAATAAATAGTTTGGTGAAGACAATAGCATCATTACACTTCCTTGAGTTGAGTAGAACTTTTAAAAGGTGCATTTTCCGATATGGGAAAATACAAAAGCAATGCCAGGTTCCAGAATTCCTAACTTATTTACTCAAAAACTACAATGACATTCATTAATCTATCAAAGGTCTCAAATAATTAAAATACCAGTATTAACACATCTGGCCATTCATCCATATGTCTGTTCATCCATCCTTCTGTCTTTCCATCCATCTATTGTTTCAATGATGTACAGTTCTAAAGGAAATTTTCTAAAAAAGCACAGTGATAAGGTCTCCAGGGTTGGTATAAATTCACCGTAGATTTACTGAAAACATCCAACCTTGTATTAGTAACATTAGTTTTGATATTTCAAAAATTTACAATATTTGATATTTACAATAACTACTTTTTTCTATTGTAACAAGAAATATTTGGTTTTGTGCTTTGTCATGGCTAGAGGTAGCTTTTATCAGTTTGACACAATCCTAGTACTTGAAAGAAAGTCTTTCAGTAGAACTGCTATTTGGACTGGTATGCAGGCAAGTCTGTGACATGTTTTCTGATTAATGATTGATGTAGAATATTCTGGTCCACTGAAGGCATGTATTCCTGGAAAGATGAATCTGGCATGATTAAGAAAGGAAGCTGCATGAGTCAAGGAAATGAAGCAAACAAGCAGAGTTTCTTCATGGACTCTGTTTCAGTTCTAGACTCTTTGTTCCTGCCTTGAATGCCTGCATTGTTGTCTCTTGATTATGACCGTAACCCATAAGCAAATAACCTTTGGCTTCCCCACTGACTTTTGGTCAGATTTTCTTTTTTCAGAACAGAGAAAAAGCAAGGTGGGACAAGTTTATTAGGATATAATAAGAATTAGAACACGTGTTTTCTGTAATGTGTTATTAACTCAATTATTTAGGTTTCTGGGAAGACGTGAGGAAGAGGCAGCCATAGTCATAATATATTGTATGAAAAAAATCTATTTTCAGTTTAAAAATAAAGGCTAATTATTTCTTAAAATGTATTTCAGGTGAGGACTATTTTACAATACCAAATACTATAATTTCATTTTTAATCAGAATGCCAGCATATTTTCTTACTTTATTGATTCATTTGTGCTTTTCATATACTTATTTTTATAGTATTTTGATTTATTTGCATGAATGGACAGTTAGCTATTAGTCTGATTGGTTAATTTGTTGATACCAATGACAGAGTTGTTAAAAGAATCTGGTGATCATATTTTACTGCTGTAGAGACAATCTTATTTATATAAGAAAGCTCACCTCAAAAATCTCAACTTACTAAAAGCTGTTTTAATCAGCTGAGTAGACGCACACTCTGTTAATTTCAACCATTTCCAATAAGGAGGAAAGAGTTACTGGGAAATGACAATGTTCTCAGAGTCCTGAGGACATGAACAATGTTCTGAAGCCTATTTAGAAACAGGGCAGGCCAAACAGCCCAGATAATTGATGACTTTGCTAAGGACAGTGTTCCAAACAGCTCATGAATCAAAGGCTTTAGTGGAAATTGCAGAGTGATGTTTCCATGAGGAATACATCCTACCTGCTAGAGCTCAGGGGCAAATGTTAGGGTCAGATGGGTACATCAAATCTACCCTCCAGTCACTGCAGAGAAAATACCCATGCCACTAAGAAACTGGAAGAGGAACTAAAGGAGAGTTTCCTACAGTAGATAGGAGAGACAAAAATTCTATTCCAAAAAGTGTCCTTAAACAAAAATATAAAAACCTTCTTGTTTTTATGATTTCATTTCTTGTTTTAATTGCCCATGTTAAACTCAAATAAGTCAATATTTAAAGTAGTATTTTATACTCTGTATAAAATGTTTTTGAGCAGATGGTTAATATTCTATTCTTTGATGGTTTTATACACACAAATAGATATTCCGTTTTGGACCCAGATTTCATCTTGTGAAAAATTTAATCCTCCTCACTCTTTCACTGAAATGTTCCTTCTTCTCACACTCATAATTTGTTGTTGTTGTGTGTTTGTTTGTTTTTAATTTTACAAGACCTGCAAAAGAGTTGGCCTGCCAAAATTACACATACAGGAAGGGTTTTAAGGTCTCACTGGTGCCTGGAAGAATTTGTACAGTGAGAGTTGTTACTGGGACCAGTGTCTTTTTCTTCAGTTGTGTACCCACTGGTAAACTGCCTACACAGCAATAAGTAATTCCTATCCATGCTCATGCAAGCTATCTTAATTAAATTCTTATAGACTGAGTAATATTAAATTTATATGTAATAGTATTTGTATATAATAGTATTGCATTTATATACCCATAATTATTTTCCTAGTAAATAATAATAGTATTTTTTCTCTTCCAATATGTATAACTTTAACTTTTTGTTCCTCACCTCATTGAACTAATCAACCTCTGTCTCTTGCAGGAGACAGAGAATTTGAATGTGGTTTTGTGAGTAAAGTGCTAAGGCTTGCTCGATGGCAATGTGAACTGCTGTGTGCCTGGAACTGTGCAAAGCTCAGTGGCATCAAATGGCTCTGAGGTAGAAGCTGCTCCTCCATGCTGAAAAGTGCTGATCTCACATAGGAACTATCGTAATTATCATGATAATAGCACAGTTAAGGTTTAGACTGGGCAGGAAACAGGTGGTACTGTATTGCAACTATATGGCACAACTTAACTTTTTAAGAACTGCTTAGCATTTTAAGAAGTGCTCCAGGATAGTAAAGAATTACAGATTCACAATAGGACAGATTCAGACATAAAAGACCTCTAAATGAGTCACACTGTTGAAAAAGGTACATAGTAGGCTTAAAAGAAAAAAGACATAAAGAGTATAGAGAGATACTTTTAAAAAAGGGTGTTATCTTTTTGGGAACCTAGTCTATTTGGATGCACACCTTCCTAGGCCGGGATGGAGGGGAGAGGGCCTTGGACTTCCCACAGGGCATGGCACCATGCCCTCTTTTAAGGAAGCAGGGGGAGCGAGGAGGGGTGGGGGGAGCAGGAGGGCAATGGGAGAAAGGGAGGAAATGTAAAATTTTTTGAATGGAAAAAAATAAAAGACTATGAAAAAAAGGGTAAAGTCTTTAAAGAGACAGAGTACAGATAGTCATAGATTTTTTTAAAAAGCAAGCCACGTAAAAATGGAAAATTCAGAGAATGTCTGGATTATGTATTTTATTGTGTTTTCTTTAAATTTTTGACTGTGAAGGAGCTAACTGCAGAGAGACATTTCATTGTATGTGCTGCTAAGCCAAACCAGCATGTATGTTCTAAAGGTATCATTACTTCCAAATTTGGGTCTAAGGATATGGTGCTTTGGAAAAGAGGTTCTTCTTTTGTTTTCACAGAGGATGAGATCCTGTGGATTCCTTCTAGACCAATATGGGATGATAGATCACGCCCTCCTGAAAGGTCACCGTGATCACCTTCAGAAAATTACTTCAGGCCCTTTCCT
>PVIU01027810.1:0-19889 GCA_004026605.1 Ondatra zibethicus | reverse complement strand
TTATAAATAGTACCATTCAAAATTTCCACCTCCTCCGCTCCTCCCATTTCCCTCCCGCTTCCCCACTCCCCCTCCCCTTCTCCCCTCCAGTCCTAAGAGAGGGCAGGTTACCCTGCCCTGTGGGAAGCCCAAGGCCCTCTCGCCTCCATCCAGGCCTAGGAAGGTGTGAATCCAAACTGACTAGGATCCCAAAAAGCCATGTGATCGAAACAGACTCTCTGAATATGACTGACAATGGGGACTGACTGAGAAGCCAATGATAATGGCACTGGGATTTGAACCAAACAATATTCTTACACATTTTCTTCAATCAATTCAGAGTTAGTGATTTATAAACTTAATTTTACTAGAGCAATCACTGTGGGAATCCATGCAAATTGTCCTTGGAGAAACATACTCATGTCCTAGCTACTTTAATCCATTATCTCTATCAGATTTCTTTGATTTAGTCTACCCAAACATCTAGATTTTTTTTTGATGTGACAGATCTCAACTCATATTAAGGACTAAAATGATATAATTTAACATTTTTGAACACACATTAATGAGTCTTATGTGACAGTACTTTAGATTGGTTCTAGATGCTTTTTTATATTTTGGACTGTTATATTACTATTTTTGATATAACTTCATCTCTTTCTACCCTCTAATAGCTATATCATAGGCATTTTATTAATGTACCAATAAACAAATGTAATTATATAATATTTAGTCTGATCTGTTTTCATATGTCAAAACAAAATTTTAGTGAAAGAAAGACATTTACAACTTTCCTTAAGTATTTTAAGATTAGGAAGCTACAACAGTAGTTAATGAGCCAAACGATTTATTCTTTCTAGGTAACATGATATTATTTGAGAGGCTTATCCCTGAATTATTTTTAAATGTCCAAAGACACAAAATCAATAAATATTTTTAATTTAATTTCAATATTCTTATAATAAGACATGAAATTTGAAAAAGAATAAAGCATGAAATTGAAAAATCATAATACAAATATATTAAAATAAATGTAAGGTTTACCTAAAAACAATTACAACTGGAGAGTGAACAGGTGGATGAGCAACTAAGAGAATATACTGAATGAATACAGAACCCATGTTTAAATTCCATCACCCACATGGCAACATTAAGAATTCTGTAATTAAAATCCCAGGGTATCTGGATATTATAGTTACCTCCATGGGTGATAGGTATTTTAGCCACCCACAGACATATGTGCAATCAAAGCAAACATAAAAATAAAATAAAAATGACAAAAAATACAAAAAAGTAAATGCTACAATTATATCTATAGACTTAGTACAACCCAAATTAAAGCAGAGATGTCAATAATTAAAACTAAAATTTGCATAGTTGTTGTGGAAAGACCTTCTGTGTATGTGTTGCTTTTATTAGTTAATGAATAAAACTGATTTGGCCTGAGACAGGGCAGAATAGAGTAAGGCAGGAATTTAAGTGGATAGAGGAGGAAAGAAGGTAGAGTCAGAGAGATGCCTTACAAGGCATGGAGCTTCCAAAGGAGAAAGATCCTTGCAGGAGCCCACTGGTAGGTCACAACCTTGTGGTGATGCACATATTAATAGAGATGGGTTAATTTAAGATTTAATATCTAGTTAGCAATATGCCTAAGTTATTGGCCAAGCAATGCTCTAATTAATAGCGTTTCTGTGTGATTATTTTGGATATAGGCAGCCAGGAAATGAATGAGCAGCCTCTGCCAATAGACAGGCACACCAATGTGCACCAACTGCATGGTATAGGAGGTCCTTCTTTTATGTGTCGCTTTTATTCATTAATGAATAAATCTGTTTTGGCCAGCAGTTTAGCAGAATACGGCAAGATGTGGATTCCAAGCAGATAGAAGAGGAGAGAGTAGGTAAAGTCAGTGAGAAGCCATGGAGTTGCCAGAGGACAAAGATACATGATGCTAGCCGGAACCTTGCCAGTAAGCTATGAGCCTTGTGGCAAATTATAAAATAATAGAAATGGGTTAAATTAAGATATAAGATATAGCAAGCAATATAATTAAGTTATTGGCCAAGCAGCAATTTAAATAATATAGTTTCTGTGTGATTATTTAGGGGGTCTGAGCAGCCAAGAATGAACAAGCAGCCCCTGCCAACAACCACATCCACATAAAACCTGAGAGAACTTGAAAAGAAATTCTAGACAGAAAAGAACAGAGTTTAGTGCAGCTTTTTTTTTTTTTCTGATGGGCTCTGTTTGTTGGCAGCTAGCAGGAGCACCACATCTCCTTTATAAAAAGGTTTGCTGACAGCATAAGAAATGTCGGCTTCCTGGTTTGGGCAGTACAAATGTTGGCTTTTTCAGATGGTTGAGCACTTGAATGGGATTTGTGGGCAGTGTGCTGCAAGTTACTTGGTGGCAGCATGGGCCAACTGGTTACTAGAGTTGAGGTGGTGAGGGCGGTTCCCACCTGGAAGTTTCTGAGGGATTGAATGGAACTCCACCATGTTGAAATGGATGGCACCAAAAGGCAAAGCACCCTTAGTCCTAGCCATGACATTTAGCATTTTAATAAGTGGTCCTGGTCAGTAAAGGATTACAGAGATGCAATAAAGACAGGTTCAGATGAAAAAGACCTCTAAATGGGTTACAGTTTTGGTTAAATGTATATAGGCTTGGGGAGAGAAAAAATAATAAAGACACTCATAAAAAAGAAGTAAATTTTTTTAAAAAAATAAGAAGTAAATGGTTTTTTTAAAAAGTAAAACAAAGTCTTTAAAGAGACATAGTACAGATAATATTAGCTTAAGGGAGAAAGGAAAAATAAGCCATGTAAAGATGGAATAGCCACAGAGAGTCTTGATTATGTATATTTTTATGTTTTCTTTGAATTTTTTTGACTGTGAATGGGCTAAGTACAGAGAGACATTTTACTGTACAGCTGTTAAGCTAAACCAACATATATACCTTAAAGGTATCTTGACTTCAATATTTGGGTCGAAGAATATGTTGCTTTGAAAAAGAGTTTCTTCTTTTGTTCCCACAGAGAATGAGAACCTGTGAATTTCTTCCAGATTAATGTGGTTTTATGGACCAAGACCTCCTGAAAGATCTTTGCTAAGCCCAAAATTACTTCATCCACTGAAAAGTAGGAAACAATTTGGAAACACCTATGCCCAAATTCCCAAATATTGTTTATAAATGTCTGTTTACATTTAAAGGGGGATATGCTACACAGATGAATACTTTGCAATGGTATGAATCTAGGTTTATTGATACAAATTTAAGGTAAATCCTTAAAAAAGGATAAGTGATAGAGTAATTTCCTTAATTTGCCAAATATAAATGGCCTTAATATTGTAACTATAATTCTTTTTTTTTTTTGAAACAGAATTTCTCTGTAGCTTTGGGGCTTGTCCTGGAACTATCTATTATAGACCAGGCTGACCTTGAACTCATAGAGATACACCTGCCTCTGCCCCTGAATGCTAGGATTACAGGCATGTGCCACCACTGCCTGACTAGTAACCCTAATTATTGCTTGATAACTATGTTATTGTTTGTAATCTTGTTATGTTAAAGTAAAAACCTTCATTTTTATTTGGACAGAAAAGGGAAATGGTGTGTGAAGTCCTTTTGTATATGTGTTGCTTTTATTGGTTAATGAATAAAGCTGCTTTGGCCTATAGCAGGGCAGAATAGAGTAAGGCAGAAATACCAAGAAGATAGAGGAGGAAAGAAGGAGGAGTCATGGAGTCGCTTTGTAGCTGCCAAAAGAGAAAGACATATGTGGAAGCCAGCTGTAATCTTTCTGGTTGGCCATGATCTCATGGTGATGCATAGATTAATAGAGATAGGTTAATTTAAGATATAAAAACTAGTTAGCAATATGCCCACATCATTGGACAAGCAGTGTTTTAATTAAAACAGTTTATGTGTAATTATTTCAGGCCTGGGCAGCCGGGAAATGAATTTATAGCTTCTGCCAACACATAGGTACTAACAATACATGGAGAAGATCTAAAGACTGTGTAAGAAGAAAATCAAAGGATTCATAATAATGCTTTTTGAGAATCTTCACAAAAAACAATAGAATATTAGTAAATGTGTAGACACAAATCAAAAATTTTAAACTGGGAATGATGTGGGATGTTCTTCTGTATATGTGTTGGTTTATTGGCTAGTGAATAAGCTTCTTTGGCCTATTAAAAAGCAAAATATAGCCAGGTTGCATTGGTATAGATCTAGGTTTATTGATATACATTTAAGGTAAATTTTATTATATGTATATTTCAGCACTTGATTAAGGTATTGTGTTTGTTCATCTCATTTAAAATGTATGTATAATTAAAAATATAGGTTAATAGATAATCATCTATAATAGTTAAGCTTGTAGTCATGTTAGTTAGGTTTTCTAGAGGTACAGAGATAATTTCAGGTGAATAGTTATTCTTAAAGCATATATCCATATCTTTATATATCATATATATCATATATATATATATATATAGAGAGAGAGAGAGAGAGTAGGTGTCATCAGAGAGATATCATGTAGTTGTCAAAGGAGACAGATGCCCCAGAACATTACTGGTAAACTACAAACCTTGTGTTAAAATAGAAAATAATAAGAATGGGTTAATTTAAAATGTAAGAGTTAGTTAATAAGAATCTTGAGCTAATAGGTCAATCAATGTTTTAATTAATACAGTTTCAGTGTGATTATTTCTGATCTGGGTGGCTGGGAATGAACCAGCAGTCTCTGACTACATGGGAACACATAAATAAACACACAAGTGCAATTAATTTTTTTCAAGGATTCAAAATAATTTAGGAAATGATTCTATTTCCTCTCAACAAAAATTGTAAAAATTGAGCTGTGATTAATACAATCATATAATGAAAAATTTGGAGAACAATAGAGACAGTTAAGAAAAAGACAGGGTCTGTAAAAATGATAACAAATACAAAAAGGAAGAAGAAAGGAGAAAAAAGACTGAGGGAAGAAAGGTATCTCAGCAAAAATGTCTAAAAATCATTTTATTTGTGAAAGATAAAAGACCTTAATTGGTATTGTTTCAGCAAAATTAATTCACATGCCATTCCTAAAAGTCTAAATTATGAGAGAAATATTCATTTATTATAGGAAATATAGATTATTCCTCTAAAATACAATATCTAACTAATTTTAGGGTGATAAATCTATTTTCTTTGATTCAGATTCCAAAGTTTATTCAGAGTATAAATGTGCATATATACATGTTGAAAATTCTTAAGTGTACATAAATGAAGAGGCTTTATTTATGTATTAGCTAAAACGTAGCTAAATAATATAAGGAGGAATGTAGAATATATCAAAAGACTGATTTTGTCATCAGAAATCACATTTGAAAGAGTATATATAACAATGAAAATGATTAACCAATTAGAGTGTCTTATTACTGCTCAGAGTTTAATGATAGAAGAACCTTTAAGGGAGAGAACTGAATTGATGAAGTTGTTTCTCATAGAAGTAAATGTTTCAGTTTAGAAACTACTTTATTTATGTGCAGTGTTCTCTGCTTATGCTTTTATTTTCTATGGGTTCAATTATCTATAATCAACCAAGAATGAAAGAAAATATATTAACATAAAATTTTAGAATTCAGTAAATCATGACTTTGAAAGCTGTGTTCTGTCATGACAGAATGAAATTTAACATTTTTCTTTGTCAGGAGCCATTTTCCTTATGTGTCACCTATATGAGGAGAGAAAGAAAGAGAGACAGAGAGACTATCCATATGTGTGAGATAAGAGAGAGACTATGCATGTTTCAGTGTGTGTGTGTGTGTGTGTGTGTTATTATTGCAGATTGATATATAGTCATCTTTTTACAATTTATCCACATATTAGATCCCATAAAATTAATTGGATGAAAGTTGGAAATACATGCACACACACACACACACACACACACACACCCTTAGATTTTTTGCAGATTATTATTTACGTATTTTTAAATTTATTTAAAAAACGACCTTTTGTCATTTTACATGCCAAATCCAGTTTCCACTCCCTCCCCTCTTCCTGCTTCCTTCACCTTCCCCCTACCCAACCACCCATCCCACCACTCACCTGCTCCTCAGAGAGGGTAAGGCTTCCCATGTGGAGTCAACAAGTTCTAGTACATTGCTTTGAGGCAGGACCAAGGCCATCCCCAATATATCTAGGCTGATCAATATATCACTGCAGAAAAAAAATGAGTCCCAAAAAGTCAGGAATCTGCAAGAGTGACCCCAGCTAAGACCCTAAGCAATAGTGGAGAGGGTGTCTGAACTGCCCTTGCCCTGAGTTCAGATTGATGACTATCTTAAATGTCATCATAGAACCTATATCCAGCAGCATATGGAAGTAGACATAGATATTCACAGCAGAGCACTTGTCTGAGCTCCCAAAGTCCAGTCAAAGAATTGGAGGAGTGAAAATATGAGCAAAGAGGTCAAGACCATGATGGGGATACCCACTGAAACAGTTTACCTGAGCTAACAGAAGCCTACCAACTCCAGTCTGACAAAGAGGGAACCAGCATAGGACCAAACTAGGACTTCTGAATGTGGGTGACAGTTGTATGGGCAGGGAAGACTGTGGGCCACTGTCAGTGAAACTAGGATTTATCCTTATTGCTTGCTATGGCTGTTTTTGAATCAATTTTATGTATTTTTAAATGGAATAACCTTATAAATATGTAGCTATAGAGATGTTGTAGCTTTAGATATTGATATATTCTTTAACTTTATCTTCTACAGTATATTAGAGGTATGGTTTGACATTTCAGTTGTGAGAAAACTGTCAAGAACTTAAAATTCTTCTGAAGAGGCAGAATAAGAGATCCTCATAACAGTGGTTGTAAACCTGGGAAAGGAAAACAAAATGATTCTGCTGTTTTAGGATAATATTTTTTAATACCGTGAAGGAGTGTCTGTGTTAAAGCACCTTTGGATTAGTTTGGTAAAGAGCTGAATGGTTAATAGCTAGGCAAGGTATAATAGGCAGGACTTCTGAGATAGGAACTCTGGAAAAAAGAGAGGTGGATTTGGTGAGCAAGACAAGAGAAAATCGTACATACAGAATGGAGGAGTGATAAGTAGTCATTCAGCATAATGTAGTTTAGGTTATAAGAGTTAGTTTGTAGTAAGCCTAAGCTAAGGCTAAGCTTTTGTAATTAAGTCTCTATGTCATTATTTGGGGGCTGACAGTTCAAAGAAAGTTTGACAATAGGTGTCCAACATGGGGATCATGAATATCCACATAGGGTCTGAGAAAGCTGAAAAACATAAAGCCAGACATGAACTTTCTAGTAACCACAGTTTCCCAAGCAAGCCCAGTGCTCACAGCATACAGAGACATGGCTCCTTTACATTTCCTTGCTGTGCCACTGAGCTCTTGAACCCCCAGAGTTCTACTATATAGGTACAAACATATGTCCTAATGCTTGCCCACTAACTTCCCTAAGCTGGGACAATAGGATGGGCATCAAAAGACACCCCATATAAAGTTTGCTTTCAATGTAACACAGTTAGTCTCTGATCAAGAAACTGCCCTTGTCTTGACTGCTGACAATATGTTGTTTAAAGTGGACAAGCAGGACATACAAAAGCATGACTACCAGGCTTTCCCAAGACAGAGCAGGTCAGTCTTTCAAAACCCCTGATTCACAGAAAAGTCTTTCAGATATTCTAGGCGTGTATATAGGATGAAAATGATGATATCCTAATGTTGCAGATGAAACTTGGGTGACTATCCAGGCAGCCAGATGTCTCTGTTATTTCTGTAGTTTTGGAAGTTGTTTGTTCTGCACTAGCTGCTTACTTGGGTGATATTTCACCCATCTTGGGTCTCTGATGGGAGTTAAAGACAAGAGAGTTGTGCTGTTTCCTTTGTTACTAAATTCATCAAATAATTTTACAAAATAGATATAAAGTTTATAAAGGTTCAGATACATAAAAGCTTAAGTTGTTATGTGACAAAACATTTTAAAGTTTAAAAATATATTTTTAGGTTGTTAATACAAGTTATGATAGAAAGTGGTTTAGGTATAAAACTTTGAACTCAGCAATCTAGGATATATAATAAAGTATTCTCTCCAATTATGCCAAATACTAATGGTCTAGACAGTGTGAATGTAATTCTTACTTGATAATTGTTCTTATTTTATGTAGTTTTACTGTGTTAGAACCATTCTTTTTTATTTAGAAAAAAATGAGGAAATGTTGTGAGATAATCTTTCTGTGACAATATGTCTCTGCTAAAGCACCTTCTCATTGGTTTAATAAAGAATTGAATGACCAATAGCTATGTTGGAGAGGATAGGCAGAACTTCTGGCAGAGATAGGAACATTAGGAATGAGACAGGTGGAACTAGTGAGGGAACCATTGGAAAGTAGAATGTACAGAATAGAGAAGTAAGGAACCATGAGTCAGAAATTATATTAATACAAGTAAATTAATTTAACTTATAAGAACTAATTAGGAACAAGTTTAACCCAAGGCCAAACATTCATAATTAATAAGTTTCCATGTCACTATTTTTGGTCTTGTTGTCCAAAGGAAGTCCAACAAGAAAGACTTGCTATAGTATGTAACAAGTTTTATTGAGTAATATAAATTGTATTATTCAAATAAATGAGAATTTTTGAAGTCAAATTTTCAAAATCTTTCAAGGTACTTAATCGAACATTTGAAGTCTACTATTTTTATGGCTGTGTATTGATAATTATTATTATCTTGGAATGTTAATGTTTTGGTCATTGATTTTATTCAGGTAAAGAATAGTTTTAATATCAGTATAATAATATTTCTCATGTATTTAATAGTTCAGTTTATTTTTCTCGTATCTTAGTTAAAATGTTTTATGACAATTAAAATTTCAAATAAAAATTTTCTTAACTTTCACAGCAAATTGAATTTCAATGAGAAATCTACATATTCTCTGCTATAAATACATCTCCTTCAGCAGGGGATCAAATCTGTTACATGAAGAGGGTTCTGTAAGTTAATTCCAAGTGATTTGTTCATTTACTAAGCATATATTTTGTAGCACAACAATATTTGTAACTGAAGATAATTAAAGATGAGACAATATATGCACATTTATATCAAATCATATAGCACTTATTTGGTTTACCTTAGACTTCAGAAGATTTCTTATTGAATTTATAGAAAATAGTTCATTGCCAAAATATATGTACTTCAGTGTCCTTTAGAAGATTTCTATAAATAAGATCCCATATGTTATTCAATTAGAAGATTTTTTCCTCTGAGAGCACAAGTGATATTTTAGCAACAAGGTCTCCTTCTGTGATTTTAAGTCATGGACATGAATACTCTTGTGATGTATCCACCTACATGTACCATACCATATGGCAATATTCAAGAATTCACAACTCTTTGTTTTTATTACTTGCTTTTTAAAATAATCATACCTCCTAATTATTTTGGAGAAATCACTGTATCATTCATATTGAATATGTATGTTTTGTTACTCTGTTTAATCAATAAAAAATGAGATGAAAGTCTTTACAGTGAGTGGAAGTCTTAAAACTTAGAGATACATAGCTGGCAGCATTTTATAAATAGCTGTTTTTTTAAGTTTAAATCATAAGTGGATCATTCAAGTGTAGAGAAGAAAATACAGAAGTTGAGCATGTGGGGCGTCAAGAAAACATTGGAGTTTCTGGAATCATCACAAGAATGATTGCTGCTAATAGTAGCTCCTAGCTTCTTCAAATGCCTCATGTAAGTCTGGTGCTGAGCAATCACTACCCTCTATAAAGAGAATTATATTTCTAAGTTACAGATATTTGCAAATGGCCTGTGCTTAAAATTATTTGGAAAGGTGTGGACTCCTGCAAAGAAAACACAGACATCAGTAAATTGAATTTTGAAATCTCAGAAAGAATAGTAGAAAACCAAAGTATGTTATGGAAAAAAAATGTGCAGTGCCAAAAATCCAATGCCAAAAAGAAATTTAAGTCCTAAGAAATCCATGGTTGGTGAGAAAAAAAATACAAGATTGCATCCGGATTTTAAGAGAACATCAAAGGGTTGTGACAAAGGCCCTTGAATTCAGTGGAGGATGGCAGCAGAGAGCTAATGACATGATTAGAGAGCTAAATGGCATGATATTGTAAATGAGTTGATCTGTGGAGAAAGGGAGATATTTCATTTTTGTGGGCAAATAACAAGAAAAGAAAGTATCTTATTTAATTTCATGAATTTTTGAGTGTGTTTTAAGAGATTATTAAGGACATTAAGCAAAAAGAACATTAAGGAATGTTCCTTTTGAGAAAGGAGCAGTATACTTAGCTCCTTCACATTAACTGTACCCATAGTCCATCTGTGAGATGCTAGAGGAACACTGGTTTAGAAAGAACCCTGGAGTAAAGCCCACAATTAATAACTTTGTATATTTAGTCACACATTATGAAGCATTCTAAACTAACTAAGCATTCTAAGCATTCACGGATTGCTCCATGAATATGAACTGTAGTATAAGGTAATTTTTCAATCATCTTACGATCTGACCATGAGGAGGCAGATTTACGGAATACCTGTATTGAGACACTACAGATAACTTTAAATGCTTGTCAATGAAAATAGCATTTCAGTGGGTTTTAGATTCAAGACTTACAATCATTTCAAATCAAACTGATACCAATTTTGAGGTATATATTTATAGAAAAAAACTCATTAAGAAATATTGAAAATATCCTCTTGAGTAGGAAGGGGAAGAAGAAAATTTGAGGAAGCCCATTATGAAAGGCTTGGGAAAAGCAATAAACTAGCAGATATACAAGAGTTGCTGGAGTAAAATGGGAAGAAGGCATGGAAAGGCTAAAAATTTGCCCTGGAGAAGAGTCACTTTAGAAAATAGAACATGCAAGAGACAAAAGGAACAGTATCATGGAAATTACATTTCACACAGATCTATAATAAATAAGTTAAAGGTCATTGTTGGGGGAGGCTGCTTATTCAGTTCCCTGCTGCCAAGATTCCCAAAATAATCACACAGAAATCTTTATTAATTGCAAACTGTTTGCCAAAAGCTTAAGCATATTTCTGGCTAACTCTTATACCTTAAATTAATCCATTTCTATTAATCTGTATATTGCCACGTGGCTGTGGCCTATTAGCAAGGTTCCAGTGTGTCTACCTCCTATAGGTGACTACATGGTTTCTCTCTGACTTCGCCTACTCTCTCTCTCCATCTCTGTTTGGATTTTCCAGCCTGACTTTACTTTGTTAAACATTGGGTAAAAGCAGCTTTATTCATTAACCAATAAAAGCAACATATATACAACAGCACTTCCTACTCCATGTCATGATTACTATTGATCTCGAAAAAATGGAAAAAGTAAAAGAGGAAAAGCCAGAGACAAGACCAAGCTCATGCTCTGTTGTGGGGAGTCTTTTTTTTAAAACTAACAGCAATTGACTAGAATAAACAGAGATTCTTCTATAAAATGCAATCTTGGTCTATCAAACAATTTTTATAGGCTCAAAATGTTACAACTAAACCCTGTAATCTATAAGTGAACAATTCCGTAGATCAAATTAATAAACATTGTAGTGATATGGTACAGTAAAACAGAAGAGATGTGAAAAGTTAACAGAGAGGAAGGACATAAAGATCTATCACTTATCTATCATCTATCTATTTATCTATATATCATCACCCATCTATCTGTTTATGTAACATCTATATATCTATGAGAAAGTGAGAGATTGTAAAAAAGACAGATAATATACAATATATTCTTTCATGTAATGGGATATATCCAATATATCTATTTAATGGATAGGAGACAATTCTGATACCTCTAGTAAATGAAAAATTTTACTTTCCTGAACCTTTGTAATACAATTTTAAATTTTTGTCTCTATGGGAATCCAGCATTAACCCAATAGCCATGTTATAGGTTATTATCTGAAATTTGTTTCTCCATAAACCTTTAACTTTTACACCACCTATGTACAGACTTATTTTCTATAGAAATATAATTATGAAAAAAGTTTTACTATTCTAAAAGAACAGCAACATCAAACCACTACAAATGTCACTTTTCTGTTTATTGCAGGAAATTTGATTTTACTGTGAAACCTGAGACCTGTGCTGATAAAGTCAACCTTGAATTAGGAAGCAGTCAGAAATTAGGAGACAGCAATTAGCCACAGAGAATTCTGAGGAAACAGAAAGACAGACAAAGGAACATTCTTGTAGGAGAGCTGAGGGACTTCCAATATTAAGGTCCTTTAAGTTTGGAACATCTGGATAGCAGCTCTTTTGCCAGATCTCTGGCCAAAAAGAAAGGTCATCTGGTTGCTTCTTGACCTTACTGAGCTATCAGATTTCACCTTAACATCTGCTGACTCCTGACTCTTTATTGGAATGACTGGAATGTTAAAGATTTAGTTAAAAATTACTTTTGGCTACAGGAACAGAGCCAGTGATGGCAGTACCAGAAATGTCACCAGGTTGAATCCTGAAAGGCAGGGTTCTTAGTGTAGGCATGGGGCCACAGATGGTAGATAAAAGAACAGTAGTTTCAGCCTGGTCTACAAGTCTAGTTTAAGGTTAGGCTCCAAAGCTACAGAGAAGACTTGTCTCAAAAAACAAAACAAACTAACAAAAACAGGCAGTATTTTCAGGTGCAGCCACTAAGCCTATTTAAATCAACATCTGGCCATCCATCCTGGGGCACAAACACACGAGCAGAAAAGCCACACCAGCTGAAGCTCTCACAGTCAGCTTCCACACTCATTAGGAATATTTTTAGCTGCTAATGCTTCTCTAGGCAACTCCAGAGCTCTCACACTTGGGAATTGCAGAAGGGACCCTGAGCTGCAGACCAACTAAGAATTCAGCAGATCTTGTGAGACACATGGCAAATTCTTAAGGAGAGATTAAGTAATATTAAAAAGAAAAATCTCTCCCACATTAAGAATCAGGATATCAAGATGGAGGGAATGAGTAATCCATATAGTGCTACTATAGATGGCTTGGAAATGAAAAAAAATGAAGAGGTAATCAACTTAGCTAGAATTGCCATAATACCAACTGTAATTACTACCAGTTTGATAATTCACATTTTATCCTTAAATTGTGGTTTGATAACTGCCAAATATGAAAATTTGACTGATAAGATACAAGACTTAGAAAGGCTTACTCCTGATTTAGATATAAATCTTAGAATGAGTTACTATTGAAAATGAGTAAAATTTTACTGATAAGATACAAAGCTTAGAAAGACTAATGAAAATAAGAAAAATATTCAGAAACAGACAGAGAGATTCAGACAAGAATCTACCACACCAGTGCATGATAAACTTGAAGAAGAGCAGCCAAAGTTATTAGAAAAAACAATCTTAGTTCTTCCAGTTACTATACAAGAATGAACACGAAAAGATAGGGACCAACCCCAAGTTTGTACAGAAGTTAAATGAAATCCTGTAGAAATATTAGATTTGGGAAGATTAAGGAAGTGGTCATTTCATATGGTATGCATTAATCATATATGAAACAAATGTTAAATCCATGGCAAAATCAGAATAGAATTATTCCACAAGACTAGAAAGATTTAATTACAGCAATATTGGAAGCTGGTCCTCAGTGATAATAAAGAAGATTGTGGACAGAGGAAGTTAGGGTGACATAGAACAATGAAATAGGGCTAGAAGCATTAATACTTCCAAGTATTAATGAGGGCCAATATGCTGAATTTACAAGACTGTGTAAATTTGATGATCACATTTGCCCCTATGTCATTTAGTAGCCCTAAATGCTTTGGACAAGGTAGGATAATCAAGAAAAATGTTCAAGTCATTTATTAAAATTATACAAGTCCCTATAGAAGCCTTAACTGATATTTTAGAAATATTGATTCCAGCAGTGAGTAGAATAATATCAGATGCAGAAGTCAGACAAATATTAATTGAATCTTTGGCTTTTGAAAATGCTAATTCAGAATGTAAAAAGGTGATTAGGCCTTTAAACAAACAAGTATTTTGGCAAATTGCTATAAATGGTCAGTGACCAAAACTAAAATTACAAATAAGTGGCATGGAAAATTGTAGGTTTATTGAATAAAGATACATATGTAACAATAATTTCACAAAAATCTTGGCATCCCGATTGTCCTGTTTGGGAGGTAAATATTCAACGTTTAGAATTTGGAGCTTTATCTCAGATAAAGCAAACTAAAAGATAAGTCAGGTTTATAGGACCATAAGTACAGATATTAAAATTAAATTTTAATTAAAATAGATTAACATTTAATTAACATAGATTAACATCTATGTTAATTTAATTAACATAGATTAACATTACTCAAATTTCAGAAATAAAACATAAAATAAAAAATATTTCTAAGAAAAATATTAAAAAGAATTATCAAGAAGAATCACAGACTGATCAGTTTGTACATAAGCAGGGCCCTACAGCTATTGGCCTTTCAAAGGTACTAACAACCTTACCTCAAAAATGGTTAACTGACTATCTGTATGGATGAAACAATGGCCTTTGAGATTAGAAAAATTGAAGGCCTAAAACAGCTGGTAAAGGAGCAGTTAAATGCTCAACATATTGAAGAACTGACAAGTCCTTGGAATACTCCTCTATTTCTTATTAAAAAGAAATGTGGAACTAGAGAATGGTAACAGATCTGAGAGCTACAAATACGGTGATTCAGACAATGGGCTTCTTATACCCTGGAATCCCTTTGCCTTCTTTATTACTTAAAAGATGGACTATTGTACTGATTGATATGAAAGACTAGTTTTTAATATGCCTTTACAAAAACAGTACAGACAAAAATTTTGCTTCCATAGTGCCTACCTTTAACCATTTCCAGACTGTTAAAAAGTATCAGTGGAATGTTATTGCACAAGGAATGGTTAAACAGTCACACCTTGGGTCAATATTTTATACAAAAGTCATTAGAAATAATTTGTAAGCAGTTTCCTCAATCTAGAATTTTCTATTTCATAGATGATATCTTGCTGGATGATTCAAATGCAGATAATTTAGGAAAAAAGTGTTTGATGAAATACAGAGAATGTTGACTTGTTGAGGATTACAAGTTGTCCCTGAAAAATTACAAAAAGGAGAGTCTATCAATTATTTAGAATATAAAATAAGTTACAGAAAACTCAACAATAATAGAAGCAGATTAGAGGAGATCAATAACAAAATCTGAATGATTCTTCAAAAATTGCTGTGACATATTAACTGGATAAAGTCTAAAATTGGATTAACTAGTCAATATTTAAGTAATTTGTTTAAAACCTTACATGGTGATAAGAACTTAAATAGTCTCAGAAAATTATAAGCTGAGGCCAAGAGAGAATTGACTCTTTTAGATAAGAAATTACAGGATGTACCCATGAATCTCTTAAATCCATAGCTTGATTATATCCTAGTCATTCTGCATTCTCCTCTTTCTACTACAGGATTTCTTATGCAGAGATAGATAATATCTTAGAATGGATATTTTACAATACAGAGTAAAATATTAGAGTCCTATGTAGAAAATGTTTCTGAATTGATTGTGATGTGTACTAAGATTTCATCAATTGGCATACTGAATTTGTTTTATTATGGGCAGAAAATGAACACTGGCAAAGAGCTTGCTATAATTTTTTGAGAGAGATTAGCAATATCCCAAACAAGAGAATTTGTTTTTAAGTACTAAATGGATTCTCCCTCACATAATAAAAGTAACACCAATTTTTGTAGCCATTACATACTCTACTGATGCAAATAAATCAGAAGAGGCAGATTATAAGGCAGGAAAAATTAAAAAAAATAGTGCAAAGCCATTACATTTTAGTTCATAAACAGAATTATATGCTATTGTTATATTATTACTAGATTTTACAGAACATCTTAATGAAATTACTTATTCTCAATAAGCAGAAAGATTTGTTTTACACATTGAAACCACTGAACTTATTCCAGATGATTCAGATTTAACTGTGTTATTTATTCAACTATGACAAGTAATCAGAAATAGAAATCCTCCATTGCATATAATACATATCAGATCCCATACAGTTTTACCAGTCCTCTGACACAATACAATGAAAAAATTAGTCATCTATTGGTAGTAAATCTACTAGAAGGTTCTGAGTTTCTTAACTCAGAGGGACAAAAGAAAACCAAAACTAAAAGACTTATCTCATGATCCTTTGCTCTTATTCTGACTCTCTAAAAGTTTTCTTAAGATATACTATCTCAAAATCTATAAGATTATTATGTCTCTTATGTATATGTACACAGATAATATAATCATATAAATTTGTATATATATGTAATATCCCAACTTTTGTTAGTAGCCTTATGTGTACTAACTAATTCTAGAAATAGGATTCACCTAGCTTATTGTAAGGGTTTTAAGATTTGAGTCAGAAGCAGGTAATTAGGAACTAAGTTTGTGTAACCTGGATGTCTTATTAGATTGTGGTCCCCTAACCTTTCAGAAATATGCTAAATACGACATTTAAAATAATTAAGTTTTCTACAGTGAACCACAATCATTCTGAACAGCAATATTTGAAGTCTCTAAGACTCTAAAACAATGTCTATATCTGGATTGTGGCAATGCCATTAAGTTGACAAACACCACCTAAGGATCAGTTTTGGACTGCAAACTGCTCAGGAGAACTCCGGAGCTGATAGCTGAGATGGTACAGCCTAAGAGATTACTCTATCCAGGATGTTAGTTAAGCCCTACACCTCACATAGAGACTGTGCAAGAAATAATTCAACTAGCTCTTCTAGGATTTTGCCATTATTTCAACTTCTCAGGATCCCTTAACAATACCTTCACCCCCAGACAGCAGAAAATAATTGGAAGAACACAACACCCACATCCCCAAAAGATGAGGTAGGTGTGTTTTATGTTTTTGTTTTTGTTTTTCTTTCATTTTTTTTGTCACTTGATAGGTTATAAATGTTTCTTGTTGTTTAGGAGGCTTAGTTAGAAGTTGTTATTGACCATGGTCGGGGAAGAAGCTAAACAAGGAAGTTAAATTAAGTGATTTTTTTCCTTTTTTCCTTTCTTACTTCCTTCTTTTTCTTTCTTCTATCTAGTGTTGAAAAAAATGGGGATGGTAAATGAAAATAAACCAAAGGGCAGATATAGCAATGACAAGATGTAAATTATTTAATATACTCAAAAGCAACTACTAGTTTCAAATATTTCACTTTGCCAAGGAATTTTGCATATTGACACATATTTAATGTGATTTTGCCTATTACACACTGTATATATGTTTCTACTCCTCTTTAAGGTGTAGTATCTATATAGCCCATTTAAAAGTGTACTGTAAAGTTTTAGTTATTGACAGCTATTATTTAAAACTATTTATGATAATTAAGAAATGCAGGTTAATAGTCATCTATATTTAAAAATCAAACTTATAGTCATGTTACTTGTGTTCTCAAGGTTAAACAGATAGGTAGATGTTCTTCCAACACTTCAGAGATCTAAAAGATATAACAATTAAGATGTTTTAATAGCATAAGTCATTTCATGAGAGTGAGATATGTCTGATGTCAAAAGCACTAATCTACATCACATAAGATGATGGGCATGAAAGAATCTCCATACAGAGTTTGCTTTCAGTGTATCAAAGCTAGCTCCTGGGCAAGAAACAGCTATGGCCCCAACTGCTGTCCAAATTGGACAAGCAAGACACAAAGAATGTTGACTGTTTAACTTTGCCATGGCAAGGTAGGTCAGGCTTTCAAAATTCCTTCTTTGCAGAAAAGTCTGTCAGATATTCTAGGGCTATAGAAGGAAGATGGTGCTCCAATCTTGGAGAGCTGACTTGGGTGACTATTCAAGCAGTCAGTTCTCTCTGTCATTTGTGTAGCCTTGGAAGTTGCTTGCTCTTCATGTCCTGTTTACTCAGGTAATAGTTTATCCTTCTTAAGTCTCTGATGGTGTTGAAAACTAGACAACTATAATTTTACTATATCCAAAAAAGAAACTCAGAAAAGAAATGTAAATTTTATAAAGGCTGAGAGAAGTAAAAACTTAAGTTGTTTATCTCAGAAAATGTATTAAGGTATAAAAGAATATTTCTAGGTTGGTAATACATGTTATGACAGAAAGTGGCTTAGGTATAAAACTTTTGACTCACTAAGATTGATTGATAATAGAGTTCTTTCTCTGAATTTGGCAAACACAAATGGACTGAGCTTTATGAATGTAATTCTCACATCATAACTGTTCTTATGGTATATAGTTTATCATGTTAAAGTTAAAATCTTTTCTTTTTTATTTAGATTATAAGGGGAAAATGTTGTGGCATATTTGATTTCACTGTGAATCCTGAAACTTAGTAAAATCAAATTTGAATCAGGCAGTAGAACCAGAAACTAGTTGACAGTTATAGAGGTATGGAGGAGCCAGGAAAATGGACAGAGAGACACACAGGAAGGAGTATGGAAAGTCTTGGAGATTTTTGGTCTTTTTGCTTTGGGACAGCTGGAGAGAAGCATCTCTTTCTGGGTCTCTCACAAAAAAACAGAAGGTCAGCTGGTTGATTCCCAGCATCTATGAGCTAGCAGGTTTTCACTGAAATATGTGACTTTTGAGTCTTTTCATAAATAGAATTTTAGATAATTGTTTAAACACTACATTTCTTGGCAGCGTCAGAGTCAGTTTGGCAGGACCAGAAATCCTGCCAGGTTATATCCTGAGCTGTGGACCACTTACTGCAAGGCCTTTGGGCTGAATATGGTAGGTAAAAATAGAAGATTCAGATGTAGCTGCTAAGGTGATAGAAAAACATTATCTCTTTTTTACTCATGATTCCATTCTTGCACTGAGGATATTTGAAAGTATTTATTTTATATTCCTCTCTTTCATTTGCTGTTCCTGGTGATGTATTATGCCCAGACTCTTTCATATGTTTAAGAAATATTTGGGACTTTAACATATTTAGAATCTTATGTATTGCTGATGGTAATAGTAATTTACATATAAGATAGTAGTATCAACTTTTTTTTTAGTATAACTCCATAAAATCCTTTACAGGGTTACTTTTAAGATTTTAAGGGTTACTTGAAAGATTTTCCTATTTTAAAATCTTTAAAGTTCATCATTTCAAAACAAGCTGAGCATTGGGAATGAGTACAAGAAATTTTGAAATAGGTAGTACCACAATAAATCAGAGAGTTGAAACAAAAGGTATGATATCTAAATCTTCTTTGACATTGTTTTTAATTTCAAGAACAAAACGAAGGTTTAGAGACATTTTTGATTAGTATCTAACTGTTTATTTACTAAAATGTATATGTTACTGAAATTTATGGACTTGATCTAGTATTAGAATCATGCAGAGTTTATGGAGGATACAAAAGAGTGGTATTATCATTAGTGGCAATGAAAGATCATTATTCTTTATACTGTCACAAATAAAATACATATAAATTAAAGGATATAATTATAATTCAATGAAGAAACTGTTTGAAAAATATTTCTTTAAATTCTATCATTAATTGTTATATTATATTTTTCCATACATTGTTTTGTTTTATTTTTTCCATTCAAAAACATAATTAAAGAAATACAATTTTTACCTTTCTTCCCCTTCTCCTGGCCCCCTCCCACTACCTCCCCACCCCTCCTCCCTCCCCCTTCTTCCTTGAAAGAGGGCTTGGTGCCCTGCCCTGTTAGAAGTCCAAGGCCCACCCCCATCCCTCCCGGCCTAGGAAGGAGTGCATTCAAAAAGACTCGGTTCTCAAAAAGATAATACATGCAGAAGAGATAGGTCCTGGTGTCATTGTTGATGGGTTCTCCATCTGCCAACTTTTGCTGCCACATTCAGAGAGTCTGGTTTGATCATATGCTCATTCAGTCCCAGTCCAGCTGGAT
>PVIU01027809.1:0-19914 GCA_004026605.1 Ondatra zibethicus | reverse complement strand
CTCTCTCTCTCTCTCTCTCTCTCTCTCTCTCTCTCTCTCTCTCTCTCTCTCTCTCTCTCTCTCTCTCTCTGTTCTTCTCCCCTTCTCCTCTTTCCCCTCCATAGCCCGCTAAATATATATCCCACCTCACTCTTCATGGTGTGCCTATCCATCTGTCTCTCACCTGCCACATGGCTCCCTGCCTAGGACCCAGCTGCCTTCATGGCCTGCCATGGTCTCAGGACCCACTGCCCGCTGCCTGCCACTGCTCAGGGACCTGTGGCATGGTCTCAGGGCCCGCTGCCCACTGCCACCACTAGGGAACCTGCAGCATTTTACTTAAACCATTACAGACACGACTGCTCCTAGATGTGGTGGAGAAGGTTCACTGTAGATATGAGGGAGAGTACAATCAGAGGCAGAGACATATCCAGAGTGAACATATCCCTGAGCCAAGCCATGCCAGGAGAGGGGAGGGAGGAAAGGAGGAAGACTAAGAAGCCAAGAGGGTAAAGGGATAAAAAGAAAAAAAGAAGGACGGGTATAGTCAAACTGGCTTGACTATGTAAGGAAGGGCAGCTGGGGGACGGACAGCCAAGCACCTGGGCTGGAGAAGTTCAGGGGAGGGGGGGCAGGGTATGACAGACATCCCCTGTAACCAGAAGGGAATGAAGGATGTGTTGTGATCTAGCTGCCCTCATTCCCCCTGACCAACAGGGGCACTTCCTTATGGTCTGTAATTGACAAGGATGTTTGTGTTCTTTCTGGATGGTGGTTTTCCACAGAAGCAGTAGAGGTATAAAAGGCTTTAGCTCAGGACAAAATAAAGGTTGCTGTTCTTCCATCTGAAAAGAAGCCTCTGTGTCTCAATCCTGGCACCCCCTGCCAGTCTCGGCATCATGGCTGCACTGGCACGGCAGGATGGTGGGAGAACCTAATGGCAAAGTCAGCCTTGAATGTTAAATAGGCACCTCAGTTAGCTATTTGTCCCAGGTTTGAGTGAGACCTAACACCAGGAAAATACTATGAATCTAGACTATCAAAAAAAAATAGCAGGGCCCAAGTAACCTGGCCCCAGGGATAGAGGCCAGCAGAATCTTTACAGCATGAATTGAACTTCTGAATCTGTAATGATTGTTCTGTCTCTTTAAGAGACAAGCCACGCCCACTCCCTCCCCCATCCACTGAAGCAGGCTGATCTCCAGCTTCCTGCCTGAGCTCTTTCTCTTTTCCGTCTTCCTCTCCCCACTTCTCCCCTTCCCCGCTTCTGTCTCTCTTGCACTCTCTCTCTGCCTCTCTCACTCCCCCTCCCCCTTTCTGCTCTTCTCTCTTCCCTTCCATAACCCCTAAATAAATGTCCAACTCCACTCTGTATGGTGTGCCTATCCGTCTCTCTCTTGCCCGCCCCCCCACTGCCACATGGAGACCTGGAGACCAGCCGCGTGTTCTCGTGTCCCTGCCTAGGACTGCCCACTGCCGGGGACTTGCACAATCCCGGGACCTGGGGACCAACCAGCCGCCCACAAAGCTTGCTGAGGATCAGCCACCTTCCTGCTGCATGGTCTTGTGCACAGTCCGTGCCTGGGACTGGCTGCTTTCCACAGCAAGCCGATGGGGGCTCGCAGCCTGCTTGGGACTGGCTGTTTATGGCAGCAAGCTGCCTGCGACCCGCAGCAAATCCATTTCAGAATCCACACTGTATTTCATGCAGGCAATAAATCCCTAATTTTTTTTTCATTTTCTTAATTTTTTTTATTTTTTTCACATTTAATTTTTTATTATTGCATTATAAATAGTACCATTCAAAATTTCCACCTCCTCCGCTCCTCCCATTTCCCTCCCGCTTCCCCACTCCCCCTCCCCTTTTCCCCTCCAGTCCTAAGAGAGGGCAGGTTACCCTGCCCTGTGGGAAGCCCAAGGCCCTCTCGTCTCCATCATAAATCCCTAATTTTGCTAAGTTCGTTGGAGTGTGTTTTTCTCTTCTTTGAAATTTAGTGAGAAAAATTTTGACTTAAAAGCGCAATGAAAAAAATCTTTGTCATCCACAGTAATTAAAGGGAAATTATTTTCATTCAAATGCTAGCAACTTGACAGGGGAAAAGGAACCATCGGGTTCAGAGACATCCCACATCAATGTCAATTTGGGAGTGCTAATTAAATATAAGTAGCATAATGTGCGTTTCATGCTTATAAGATATAAACTTAACATATAATCATCACAGACCTTAGTAAAACATATTTTCCTAGGATGGTGTCTACCAAATCAATCAGGTTATTTCCAAGCTGACACAGTAAGGACAAATGCAGCACAAGAATCAAAATAACTTGATAAGGTCTCACCTTTATTGATCCCCATCAACCAAAATAGAACTTCTATTAAGAATGTCAGTGAGGCACTCCAGCCAGGAAAGCAAAGCAGTCTCCTGCAGCAGATAGGAACAAATACAGAGACCCACAGGCAAACACTACCCAGAGAAGAACAGATCTTGGAATACTAAGCCCCAAACAGGATGTCTTCGTCAACCCCCCCCAAGGCACAGGGAACCCCACTGAAGAGCAGGTAGAAAGAATGGGAAAGGCAGAAGGGATGGAAGACACCAGGAAACTAAAGTCCTCTAAATCAACATGATCCTAACACATATGGACTCACAGAGACTGAGGCAGCAAGCACCAGGACCCACACAGATCTTCCCTAGATAAAATGTATATTCACAGAGAAAGTTATTTTAAGGACTTTAGTCTTGTGTTAGTATCTCAGAGTTATACTAAGACAGCTTATGAAGTACTAATTAAAATACAATTAAATCAAATTACCACAGTTGAAATATTTACTGAGCAGTTGCTAACTGCTATTCAGTGATAATCAGAGCAAACTTCATAACATTTACAAAGTAACTAGAATTGTGCTCCATGCTCCAGAAAAGGAGTCCTGTCTGCTTTTGTTGATGAAGCACTTATTAAATTTTTGATCATCTAACATTAAATAAATTCTTATCCTTCCTGTCATATAAATGGAGTATCCTGGTGACTCTAAGCCTTATTCCCCGATAAGGAATGGTATTTGCTAGAAGTTGGAATCTTATAAACAGTGAAGGATTTAGCCTAAATGTAGTAGACCAAACTTGCTGGAGTGTTCCTAGAGGTCAGCCAAACACTAAAAGCCCCATATGGCCTGACAAGTGTCTGCCATCCAGAGGCACAATTGTGCCAAGCCTCAAGAGAAGAGGCTCTCCTGATTGGGTGACCCGCTTTCTCTTCAGGCTAATAATTTTCTCGATTGCTAAACAAGGCCTTTAGCCCATATGCTAGAAGTTTTGCTCCAAATAACATAGAAAACAAATTCTCAAAGGCCTGATACTGACCGAAGAGCCATTAAACAGCTCTGAAACTGTAAGACAAATCTACCAATGAATTGTGCATTTGTATCCTTCCATCTCGATAAATAGTATTTATATCTTCCTAACCGATTTATTTTACTTATTAAACTGACTCAGTTATCTCCCGCGTACAGCTACAACTTGAAGAACTGCATGCTGTAATGACTGTGTCTCTAGCGGTACTTTTGACATTTCTGTAATAGTGTAAGTAAATGCCACTAGATTGTTAAGGGCCTGCCTTTATGTTTGCCAGATGTGAATTTGTCTTTATTAGTGCAGGCAAAACAGATGAACCAAAATTGTAAGGTGTTCAATTGGCTAGGAATCTTTCATATAATTCAAACATTCAGTGCTCCGATATTGGAATGCTTATACACCTAACCAAACAAATGTTTGGACCCTATGCTGAATTATTAAAAACTCATGGAAATATAGACTACAATGTTTGAACCCTGGAGGGAATGAGCAAGTGTGATCAGCAGACTAAAGCAGGCTTGCAGTCTGTTTTCATATGCCAGCTAAGAAAAGTGGTTGTGTGTTTAAGTGGTTCCTTTGGAAATGGTGTCAGAGCATCCGCTCGGTCTTTGCTTTTGCCTTCTGCCACAGAGAAACGAGAACAGTAACAGCCTCGCCTCTTTTAAAACACTGTGCTGAATCCTCAGTCTGCTGCTCACCCAGTATCCCATTGCTACCACTGGGCAGAGCCCTCCCTGGCTTTAATGCATTTAATTTCAAGACTAATATTTTTATGTTTTTAAAGAAAGATGTGCTAACAATACAAGGATACCTTTATATATATTTTGTAATGTAAAATTTATAATGCAAAATATAATATATATATTACAAACCCACATATGGTCCTTTAATTAATTTTTACTTAACAGAACTATTATTAAATAATCTTGCTGATAATAACAGAATATATAGGAAAACCATTTGTTCCTTTCTAGTCTGTCCTGGAATCCTGTCTCAAGCTGGAGGGGCTCTGTCCACTGAGTCACCTCAGTGTGAACTGAGCCTTTCTCATCTCGCACTGTTTAGAGTCACCGAGCCTACAGAGATTGTCCCATAAGAGTGACAGCAGGTGGGCTTAGGAGGTACTTTTGTTTTTGTCAAACATTCCACAGAAAAATAAATGTACTTCCTGAAACTGATGCCCTACAAACCTGAACCTCAAAAGCTGGGAACAGAAAAAACACAACAAAGGCATTTGCAGATATATAACATAGTGAAGAGCCGTCAGTGAAGGAGTGATGGGTTTACACAAAGATGGTTGGACTCTTCTCCTGGAAGACACCTACTGTCAACAAAAAGGTCCCAAAAATCATAGTGAAACTTTGAGAATGTTCTACATTTTTAATAGAAGACAATAAACTTGCAATTTTTCTTATTGTTTCTTCAAATAAATAAATAAAACACTGTCCTGATCTCTGCTATAAAATATCAATGTCTTTATTAGGGTGCTTTCTTAGGCCTAATGAAGTAGGTTATTCATGAGAGACACTCAGCAAGACCCATGCAAAGTGTGCCTAACTCAGATAGGTAAGCCTACTGTTCTCCAAGCCACTGCAAATCACTGGCCTTCTGGCAGGAGACAAAATCATGCCAACATTAATTTAATATGTGTTTATACATATATGTATACATACACATGTGTATACACATACATGCATATATATTGTGGCACCTGGACTCTGTAACTGTTAAATTGCCAATTCAGTGATTCCGCTAAAACTCTAAATTTTTTCAGGACTATGCTGATGGTGTCTGTATAGTGCAATCATCTTACTAAACTGTTTTATTTATTTATTTATTTATTATGTATACAATATTCTGTCTGTGTGTATGCCTGCAGGCCAGAAGAGGGCACCAGACCCCATTACAGATGGTTGTGAGCCATCATGTGGTTGCTGGGAATTGAACTCAGGACCTTTGGAAGAACAGGCAATGCTCTTAACCTCTGAGCCATCTCTCCAGCCCCACTAAACTGTTTTCTGTAAACCTGGTATAGCTTAGCAAATCATTGTATAAAGAGGGATAATTATCACAACACCCAAGTGATTCTCCATTCATGGTGGTTGGAGCCATATCTTATTGTTCCTTCTACCAGCCATGATCCTTCAAAAGTCTCAAAGGTATTATCTTTATCTTTCTGCATAGCTCAAAATCAAAGTCTTTACACAATAAAAAAAAGAAGAAGCATTCATCTTTATCTAATTCCTACAAAGGTGCCAACATTTTTGTATTTTGATTGAGAATTTTGGTTTCCTTTCTTAATAATAGCTGAAATTTTACAAGGCTGCAAAGCTTAATTGCTGAATTATTTAGTTAGTATGAATGAAGTGTGATGGATGAAACAGCACACTCAAGAGTAGAGACGATGTCTTAGCAGGTAAAATTGCTTGCTCTTAAACCCACATGAAGACACAGATGCCTGCCTCATGTCAGTAATCTCAGCGCTTCTGCAGTAAGTAAGGAGGCAGAGACAGGAAAAATGACCAGAAGCTCAAGGGCCAGCCAGTCTGGCACATGCATTACAGTGGCAGAAACCAAGAGGCGCTTGGCTTCAACAAGCTGGCAGGCCAGACCTGACTGCTGAAAGTTGTTCCCCGGCCCCCACATGTGCACCATGGCATATGTGCACCCATATTCACACACGCCTACACATACAATAGCTAATTTTTAATAGTGCAATTGTAACCTGGGATATAAAAGTAGAATTGCACCAGATACCTGTTGAGAGGAGGAGGAGGGCCTGCTTTTCATCCTGCCCACCTAGCTAGTTTACACCTGAAATAATCACACAGAAACTGTATTAATTAAAACACTGCTTGGCCATTAGTTCTAGCCTCCTATTGGCTAACTCTCACATCTTGATTTAACCCATGTCTAATAATCTGTGTTCACCACGAGGTCATGGCAGTGGCTTACTGGGAAAGATTCAGCATGTCTGACCAGGCATCTCCATGGTGGCTCTCTCTGTCTGCTTTTCTTGCCAGCATTCAGTTCTGTCTACTCCGCCTACCTAAGTTCTGCCCTATCAAAAGGCCAAGGCAGTTTCTTTATTCAACCAATGAAAGCAATACATAGACAGAAGGACCTCCTACACCAGATACCCACATAGCTCTGAGAAGCAGTCACCTGAACATCACTAGATAGAGAAATTTTCCAAAGTCTCTATCTTTAAAGTCTTATGCAGAGACAGGATTTGAGTTGTATATTGTTGCCTGGCAAAGTATTAAAGACACAACTAGGTCATATGGCTCCAGTTTAATAGCAAAGAATATATGTGTATATGGTCTTTACATATAAAATGCATCTATTATATATACATATATGTATATGCTACATAAATAATATATATATTCCAATAGTTTGTTCTTAACAAAACATACTGCTGTTTATAATTCAAGTAAACAATTTTGTAGCAAATATGAAAAAAATGAAGCAAATTATAAAAGAAAACTAACAAAACAAAAATAAAGCCTAAACACAGACCCGACTATGAAAAGGCACTTAGGCCTTACCTAAGACACATAATGGAGCAGATGGCCTTCCAAAGAGAAACAGAGTGTATTGGCTCTAGGGAGGTAATTACACTTAGACACTCCTGGATGAGTGTTTGTAACTAACTACTCAAACGTCCTTAGGAAGGGGTGTAGCAAAATCAAAGCAAGCACACCGATGTTAGTGTGAACTAACATGAGAGTCTGAACTGCACTATCAACTAGCTGAGATTACATACCAAGCACGAGTTTCACACCGAGCTTAATGTCTTAGAACGGACCGAGAGAGCAGAAATTACATCACCGTGTATCAGTTCATCAGCAGTCATGCTCAAAGCACATGGAAACAGTTAAAAGATTAAAAAAAGGAATCTCATATTTCACTGGGTTTTATCCCCCTGTAAAACAAATGAGTTGAACATTACTCGGGAGAGTTGCTCACGCAGACAAGTAAACTGGAAAGGACCTTGTCAAATTTTAATCACTGCTTGTTAGAGAATTACCAATGGTGGTGCCCACATTCAATACCACACCTCATAGAATGTGTCCAGGCCTCTCCGTTTAAGAGAAAGAGCAGCCATCAACCACAAAGAAGCAATGGGCTCACCAAGAGAATGCCGCTCTAAATCTTAACAGAGAAGAATTCAAATGAACACTCCAGTGGAAAATACCACAAGACTGAAGGAGGATTGCCACCTTCAGCAATGCTGGTAATTTTTCTTTTTCCCAAAATTAAGGTAAGAAAAGAGAAAGAAAGGGGATGGAATGAAAGAGATTTTTTAAAAAAAGGAAGGAAAAAGCAGCCATGTCACAGAAGCCAGCAAAGATTTTCTTGGAGTTACTGCAAAATTCCAGGTAGCTTCTACTACAGAAAGAAAAAAATGTGTGTGTGTGCACGCATGTGTGTATGTATGTGTGTGCATGTGCGTGTATGTGTAGTGTGTGTGTGTGGATGTGGATGTGTTTGTGTGTGTGCACGCTCACTAAGTTAATCTTTGATGTCAAAGGTAATTGTCTTTGTTACCCGTGTTATGATTTCATATAACTATTGTTTCCTATAAATAAAAGAAGATGACAGCATCTTGCTTTCCAGATCACATGATAGGCAGCTGTGATGCTTGCTTTACAGTACTGCTGCTCTTCCTTCCTGACCTTGGGCTTCTCCCTTTATCTGTGTGGAATAGATCTATCTGATCAGAAAACAACCGCTGTGATGAATGACAAAATACCACACTGCCTGGAGTTGAACTTTAGTCTCTAATCAGCCACTGATGCTTTCAATCAAGGTGGGTTATTTACCATTGTCACATTTAACCTAAAAAGAGGAAAACACTGTGTATCCCTACTACTATAGGGAACTAGTAGAAAGCATTCCTTCCCTGGATACCTTTTTCCAAAGACAGCTTGTTCACATAGGGTAATAATTAAGGTCATGACTGAGGTTAAACAAAACATTTAGAAATAATTACATTATATTTTGCAAAATGAAACTTTTAATAATAAAACATGATAGAATTATGTATGGCAACAAACAAAAGAAGTGTTATACCACTTGAATTCAGTTGCCTGTACTCCTTTTGTTATGTGCTGATGCCTAGAAATAATAACTCATCTTCTAATAATAATAATTTTAATAATTAATTAATGTAATAATTTTTAGTATTATGATATCTAGACTGTAGTTGGCTCTTACTAATAAACAGTACAGAGTATTCACTGGACACTGCAATGCTCTATTCTAGCAATCAAAGATCAGATAGCTGTTTGTCCCTGGAAACATGAGACACTGAACTACACTGCAGGTCTGAGAATAGAACAGCCAATAGAATAGCAATATGACCAGTGGGGAGTTTTGGGGGTTTTTTGTGTTTGTTTGTGTGTTTTTTGGTTTTTCGAAACAGGGTTTCTCTGTAGCTTTGGAGCCTGTCCTGGAACTAGCTCTTGTAGACCAGGCTGGCCTCAAACTCACAGAGATTTGCCTGCCTCTGCTTCCCAAGTGCTGGGATTAAAGGCGTGCGCCACCACAGACCTGCATGACCATTGCTTTCATGACTGTCATTGCTCATATATTGTTTTGTGCCTGGTTATATTGCCAGGCAATATTTCCTAAGGTAATATTAAGGATAAAGAATCCTGAACGACTAAAAGATACTATGACTCCAAAGGCCAATGTTAAATAACTGCTAGTTATTCTCTGATTTAGGGAGGCAGCTACTTGCATTTTCTTCATGCAGTGAAATCTCTTTCAACCAAATCATACTATTGGTTTTTAAAAAGCTGGTTTCAACATTACACTAAGATTGTCAACCAGTTTGGTTTTATGACAGAGGAAAAAACTAGAAACTCAAGTATATAAAGGTTGGTATTTATGCTGTGCGAACTCCTTCAGCCAATAGCCTTTAAGATACCAGCCCACTTGGGCGTGGTCTCTTATACTATAAATGCAGCTGTAAAGCTTGCTTGTGTGCTCTCTCTTCTGGCTGCTGGATTTGGTTCCTGTTCCCCATTTATGCAGAGGACTGTGATCTGTGAATCTACCCCTAAATAAATAACCCTTTATTATACTCAATTCTGAGCTAGTGTTGGATTACTTTATAGCCTCCATCTTCATATTTAAAATTATGTCTAAATTTCATCCGGCAGTGAGTAGGACATACTAAAGAGACTTACAATTACTCAAAGTTCTAAGAAAAATCAGCAGTAAATGTTCAGTCATAGAATTATCACTCCCACCCAAGCTCAAAGAAAATTACAGAAGAGGGGACAGAAAAAATGTAAAAACTAGAGGACTGAACAGGGTGCTGTGAAATGCTTTTCTCAGTACATGACATGGATGTGGCACACTTGAACTCACAGCAGCTATGTATACCTACATAAGATCAAACCAGCTAAAAATTCCAGTATGGAGGGTGGAAGAGTTCCTGAGAATCCACCCGTTATTGATAAGCTATTGGCTACTCAAGGAAGGAGAATCATTTTCTTTAAGGGTATGTGCTATCTTGTTACCCATGCCTAGTGGATGACTCCTCATCCTGGCACATGGAGGCAGCACTAATTGAGCTGTACATATTTCAAACCCAAAATAGACATGACATTAGAAAGGAGATTGTTGAGGGAAATCTGGTGGAAGTTGGAAGAGGAAAATACAGATAATATGGGGTAGACATGATCAAGATACATGTTATACATGTGTGTATGAAATTTACAAAGAAAATACTTCTTAAAGGCTATCCTAAATGAAAATAAAGTCATCTCCATTGCTACCTGTACCAGATTTGCTTGCTTTTCTTTCCTTTCCTTTTCTTTTGAGACAGGTTCTTGCTATGAAGCTCAAGCTGGAGTAGAACTCATGTTCTTCCTGCCTCCACCTACACAGTACTAGAATTATAAGTGTGCACCACTGTCTTAGCTAGGGTTTCAGTTGCTGTGAAGAGACACCCTGACCAGGGCAGCTATTACAAAGGAAAACATTTAATTGGGAGGCTTACAGTTTCAGAGGTCTAGTCCATCATTATCAAGGTGGGAAGCAGGGTGGCATGCAGGCAGACGTGGTGCCAGAAAAGGAGCTGAGAGTTCTACATCTTGCTGACAACAGGAAGTGAGCTAGGACACTGGTCATGGCTTGAGCATACATCAGCCCTCAAAGCTCACCACACAGTGACACACTTCTTCAAATGAGACCATACCTATTGAAACAAAGCCACACCTCCTAATAGTGCCATGCCTAATGAGCTTTTGGGGGCAATTACATTCAAACTACCACAGTCATCACACTGGTCACATCATCATATCTTAAGAATTATAGGTTGATGTAAACCTAGGACTACACCTACTAATCCCCAGCACACACAAAAAGTAGTGGTCTAATTGCCGAAGACAACACCTACACAACTCACTAAAATAGAGTTGTGGATATGGTTCCTACTTAGAGAGCCTTTAGCCATACTGACAAGTGTTCATGGTACCGAAAAATACTCTACACACTACCAGAGAAAGGCTAACACCAACCCAGCTACAAACTTGCAATCTACAATGGTGCAAAAGTAACACAAAAGTTGTGGAAGTAACCAACCACTATCTGATTGGAATTAGGCCCACTCCGTGAGAAGGAAACCATGTCCAACACTGATCAAGTGGACAAGAACCTGAGACTAGAGAGTCCAGGGACCTAGAGCAAAACCAAAAACTTCTGTTCTGTTAAAAGAATGTGAAGGCGTAAGTCATAAAACAATCCCACATCAGTTTGGAACTGTGATTAATAAAATGCTTATTTATTTAAAGGGAAAAACTTACAGATCACTGTCCCAGACAACAGCCCTCTGCACGATCAGGAACGAAGTCTAACAGCTGGAAGCCGGAAGCAAGAGAGCAAGCACATGGCTACCACTGCTTTTTAAAACAAACGAGCCCACACCCCAGTGGGCTGGTATCTTAAAGGCTATGGGCTAAAGGAGCAGAAGTAGCTCCTGCAGCAAGAATGTAATCAAATGACTTCTAATGACATTCTGCTGTACCACTATAAGTCAGAGCCTTGCTCAGCCATCTTCAGAAGTTTCCTCCTCAGCAAATGGGAACAAATACAGAAACCCACAACTGGACAATATGAAGAGAGTTAGAATACTCAGCCCTAAAGAGAATGTCTCTATCAAATCCCTCCTTCTCAGGGCTAAGAGAACTCTGTGAAGGAGGAGATGGAAAGACTGTAAAATCAAGTGGAGATGGAGGACACCAAGGAATCAAGGACTTCTAGACACAACAGGACTGACACACATATGAACTCACAGAGACTGTGACAGCATGCACAGGGCCTGCATATGTTTCTTGGTCTTTTTCTTTGGCTCTTTTTAAAAATCTGTTTGTTTAGTCCTATTCTGGTTGGTTTATTTTTATTTCATTCTATTTTATTTTTTAGATGTCTGTTTGTATTCTAATGAGAGAGAGGAAAAAAAGAATGTGGATTTGGGTGGGCAAGAACTGGGGAGGATCTGGGAGGAGTTGGGAGAAGGAATACCATTATCAGAATATATTGTATGAAAAAAATCTATTTTCAATTTAAAAAACCAAATGGGTAATTTGTATCCCCTCTTCAGGTAGAACAATGCAAACTTCAATCTTGGGGCATGTGGGATGTCTGACAGCTTATAGCTTTTTGGTATCTGGAGACAATCTGTCAACAGAAGCTGCTTCCCGTGGTTATAAAAAAGAAAGAAAAAGTTATGTAGGATTTTATTTAAGGTGCACACCTAAAGGCAATGAGAAAGGGTATAGCAGACAAAGACTGAAGAGAAATTTGGAAGCTAAAAAGCAGAAATAGATGGGGAAATTTTCCACCAATAACAAAACTTTCCAAACTATAGTCTAGCCAAACCATGCCACACTCTAATTGCAATAAAATAGATAAAACAGGTTTCAGTCTCTCACAATATGTATGTAAAATTCTAATGATTGATCAGAGAGCTAAGAGTATTCATAATCTATTCCTACTGGTACCAAGCTTGTAAAAAGGGAAAAATATGACATGTTCTTAAAGAGGCATTGAAAAGTAACTAAAACACAAAAAGAATGTGATTAACACTGCCATTGGAAGAATGGTTGTCCTTAAAAGAAAAGTATGAAATTGTAAAGGAATATCTGTACTATATATTGACAAGAATGCTGGTTAGACTCCTGTCACTTTAGGATTATTTATTATATTACATTGTATACTTTATGTTCCTTTCCATTCTGTGGTCTGAATCATTATTTAAAGGCTAAAAGCAAAGGCGACAGACAGGTGATGATAAATGCAGCGCCAAAGCAAGCTGAAAGCCCTCTGACCAAGGCGCAGAGAGGACGGGGCTAAAATGCCAGTCTAGCTTTATACATGCTCCAGACTCAGATATTGAACAGATCGGGTACTTCTGGAAATAGGAGTGGGGGAGAAATTAAAAAATCATTAGGTAACCATCCGTAGAAGAAATAGAAAGACCCTAAATATTACATCCACCGCAGCAGTCTCATGACTTCACTGCTTTGCCTCTCAGGGGACCCAGAGGGCAGAGGTCACTGATGAAGAGGAGCATGTACCAGAAGCAAGGGCGTTAACTGAAGGGAAATCTACTGATCAGTCCTCTGGCCCACTTGACTCCTACATCAGCTGCCCATAAAAGCAGGAGATTTGGGGATTTTTTTTGAGAAATTAATAGGATGAGAGAAAATACTGAGCCATGGAGTCGGGATCCTCAACAAAACAGCAGCTTCCTATCAGATACACTAGACACTTCCAGTCAGCATTATAGGCACTGACACTTAGGAATTACTAAAGATCTTTAAAGATTTCAGAAAAATTCCTTCTGAGACAGAAAATATTAACACCAAACACACACAAGTGCACATACATGCATGCACACATATGCATGTGCATATGCATCTCATAGACACACAAATGTATACATATGCATAAATGCATACACAAATGCACATGCATGCATGTGCACACTTATCATACACATATGTACATGCACATGTACACACATCATACACACACATGTATGTGCACACACATACATGCACATGGTCACACAAATGCGCACACATATCATACACACATGCACAAAAATACACACACGTGCATGCACACCATTCACACATGCACACATATGCACACATACAGCATAAACACATTCACAGTTCTCAGAGGGCATGATGGTTATCCATTTGATTCAATCTGGAATCAAGTAAAAAACATGCCTCTCTGAGGGTCTGTGGAGAAATATTCTGGAAGGATAAACTGAGGAGGTTAGGCCTTTCTCCAGAGTGGTATCCCTGGGCAGTGACAGTCCAGAGATGAGCATATCTAAGAGGAAGACAGCAGCGCTTTGGCTACAGGAAGTGTCTTCTCTGTTGCTGCCATGACTTCCATCTTCTACTGACATTGGAGCCCAACTGGTTCAACCTTCCAGTGACAATGAAAGATCAGTATTGCTCCAGGAGTCCTCCAGGCCTTTCAGTACCAGACTGAAAAAGCTGAACCATTCAGCTTCATGGAGTGAGGACTGATTTCTCAGCCTTGCCAGAGAGTACAGACAGCCATTGTTGAACTATCCAGCATGAACCGTGTAAGCCACTCTAATATTCCATATTCACATTCATTCATTGTAACCCCTATTCATTCTATAATGTTCTGTTCCTCTAGAGAAGCCTCACAGAGAAGGAAGCTAAGATAATTAAAAGTCAGAGGAAATTGTGAAACCTACAGTAGGAATCCTCAGGGAGAGAGAAATCATATCCATATGACACAAATGGGGGAGATTTTTGGCATATAGAATATATGTCAAATAAAAACCTCAGGTCTTTTAAAAACAAAAGATCGTTAAGATTAAACTTAGAGAAAATTAAAAGTTTATCCTTCCAGAATATTTCTCCACAGACCCTCAGAGAGGCATGTTTTTTACTTGATTCCAGATTGAATCAAATTGATAACCATCATGCCCTCTGAGAACTGTGAATGTGTTTATGATGTATGTGTGCATATGTGTGCATGTGTGAATGGTGTGCATGCATGTGTGTACACATGTGCGTGCACATATGTATGTACACTTATGTGCATGTGTGTGTATGATATGTGTGACTGACAATAAGATGTAATATAAAAGCTGAAATCTCCAAGATAGCAAAACAAAAGATAAAAGAAACTGAAGACAAGAGGGAAATAAATTGGGTCACTTGAGGACTTTAAACAAAAATATTTCTACATACACAGATTACAAAAGTTAAACAATATATTATCAAATAAATCATAAAATGAAACTAATTTACAGTAAAAGGCAGGCTCCCTGTACCAAATTAATAACTCGCTACCAGCATTCACATGTCATGAATTAGAAGATGCCAGGCAAATGAATTCAAAATTACCAGCATATATTTCTGTACCCAGCCAAATACCTGCAAGACATGAGGGCAGTATAAATGTAAACTGAGTATCTTATAGTTCTGGGGATCAGAAAAGCAAATGTGTCTCACTGGACCAAGTCTAAGGTTTGCCCCAGTGCTGTACTTTAGTTTTTCCCATTTCTTGGGTTGTCACCAGTCCTTATCTAATGGCACCTTTGAGTCTTTCTGTTATTATTTTTAATCTGATTCTTCTGTGTTTAAAGGAAGCTCATGAATGCTCAGCAACCTATGGATAGACAACGTGGACTCGCCTCTTTATATTAAGAACAGTTAATTAAGAGCTACAATTTCATCTATTAACTTACCATGCAGCAAAATGTATTCACAGGTTCTAAACACAAGGAAGTAGATGTATTTGGAGGGCATTAACCCACCTAGAATGGTGTGCGAAACTGAAAAGTTAGCAATGTATTTTGAAACCTAGAGATAAATACCAAGCAAAATAGCTAAAATATTGACTGCCTTCTACAGAGATCAATTTGGGAATAGGAAGGAGAACAGAAGATTTCTATAGTTCCATCCTAAGACATAATATTATTTTTATATTATGAATCATGCACAGAAATTGCTTTCATAAGATAGCAATAATGGAATATTTGTGGAGCTGTTTCTCTTTCCTTCTAGCTTTGGTTGGTTCCTATCAGAAACTTACACCAACAGACTTATGAATACATCATCAAAACAAGAATTTTTAATGTCTAGCTTTTGATTTGTAAGATGCATATTTGTGCTGACTGGAGAGAAGTCCCATGAGTCTGAGGAGGAGGCACTACAAACTTGGCACTGGTTTATTTTTGTCATCAAATTTATCTGGAAAGAGTATGATGATAAGCCAAACAAGCATTTGCACAAGAGGCTAAGCCTCTTTAATTTTGTCTAGAAGGAAAAATGAGCTTGCATGGGTTCTGAGACTGTAGGCCAAGGGAGCCAATAAGGAATGAGATTGTCCCTCCTTCCTAGCAGGGAAATTTATTCAAGTAGAAGCAAGATCTACAGACCATCCATCACTTGGCCATGATAGAGACAATTTAGCTGCTCTTGGCTGTCCAGTGAGGGTCTCCCAGCAATGCCCTTACATCTGCCACAAGTGGCACAATTTACTTGCTCCATATTTTTCTGAACTTTATAACCTGTCCCTTGATGACACCCCACAGGGAAGTCATGTGTCTCCAGAACTAGACCATGCTGAATCACACACATTACACTAGTGCTTCCTTTGGGAAGTAATTGTTAAGGGCCTGTCTCATCCTTGTGTGTATCTGAGAATGACATATCCCTCTGCAGAGATTTTGCCTTCTACAATACAATAGTCTGGCTTTTTTCCCAGCTATATCCCCACCATACTCTGAAATCTTGCATGGCGGATGATATCTGTTGCCTCAACATCCCCAGCAATCACTCAAAGCCTAATGCAGAAAGTGCTTGACAAACAATTCCATAATGAATAAGTACTTACAATGTTCCAGTGTAAAACCTCTCCCCCAATTAACATACTAAAATTGCCAGAGATTTCATACATGCATACAGAGTAAATTCCATACACTGGGTAAATCAACTTGATTAGTAGCAAATTAAGTAAGAAACTATTAATTTAGTCTGAATGTCCATAATAACATTATCTAAAAATATTGGAGCTGGTTTTCAAACTTATTGTCTTCTTATTTACAGATGTGTATCACAATTATTGCCCAGCATGCTAAGGTTCAAACTTCTTATTTACCACATCCTATCAATGTTACATTGAATTAATTCCATAACATTATTTCCTTTTACATATTCATACTTCCTTTTCCATATATGGATAAATTAGTTAATTCCAATTGCATAGGTTGATGTATTAATGAGATATTACATAGTTACATGTACAAATCAGATACATATATGTAGCAGACACAGAAGTAAATATACCAAAGCCTACCACATGAGCAGTTTTCCCACTTTCTGTATGCTGATAATGCAACCCAGGTCTTTCAAATTTATAAAGCCATCCATAATTGCACCAATAAATGGTTTATTATATATTATATGTATATTATTAAACTTAATAAAAACATGTTTTTATAAATCAGTTTTCTTTTTATGCATTGCTTCAATTCGAAATGATGCATTTATAGCTTCCTTTAAATTTAATAGTGTATTATTTCTTTATAAAGGAAACTTACAATCTAGTTAATGCAAGAAACCTAGGATATACAAATTATAGCTACCAGCCTAAAAATCTAGGAGATGAAGGGAACTCTTAAAGATAAAATTTTAAAAGCATTATTAAATATTCACATCTAAACCCTTTTAATATTCAAAACAGATGTCTTTTCTTAGACATTTCATCCAAAGGAGTTTGCATATATAGAATATGCAAGAAGAAATGGCAACAGACATGAAATGAAATCAAATATATGAAATACAGACTCGAAGCCAAAAACATTTGTTAAATATTACAGAATCTGACTGTATAGCCATGAACATACGCCAGGAGAAATTTCCCTCACCAGCTGCAAACAAGCACTTTCCAGAGAAATGTGCAGAGATTTCAATCTTAACAACAATTCCAGTATTTGAAGGAGGCAATGGAAAGCAATTCTGTTATAAATATCTATAAATTATGATCATTGACTTTGCGAAGCCTAAATTCTGTCAATATCTCTAACTTAGACATCTATTTTCAGTGCAACTCCCAGGCCAAGTGTAGCTCCTAATAGCATAATTTTGAGTTCTCCTTTTATCTGTCTTGATGTTGTGGCCCTCGGATTTCCCCAGGCCTCACATTCAGCCTCTCATTTTTCAGGGTATCTCATCATGATTACTGCAGGATGAGCTCTGGGCCAGGCTTTGTGCTAAGCCCTTCTCAAGCATCATCTCAGAGTATATTCATAGCGCTTCTAGGACGCAAGCAAGTGTCAGGGGATGTGACAGTGAGGACCAATAACTTGCCTAACATCGATGAAATTGCCACCTGGTAAAATACAAGCTCATAAGCAGAACTCAACTTTAATTAACACACTTCAAGGTCTTTCAGTTCATTTGAGAAGCCCCCAATATAGAAGCAGATAAATCTATGTCAGACCTAGTTGGTAGAAATACAATGTGATGCCCCCAGTGTGAAGCTACTCCTCTTCCCTACACTTCAGGGGGGAAAAAAACCTCCAGTGAAAATAAACTAAAAACCTCTGCTCTCTGTCCTTCATCTAAAATGTACCCAATGAGCTCAGTTAGAAACCCATGAATTCTCCAGCACGATAATGGAAGACTGAATTAAGCCCAATGTGATAGCCTATTTAATCAACAAATATGGACAGAGTTTCGACACCTGACACCTGACAGTGTCTGCTGAACCCTAAAATCTTCACCATCATTGGGAAAGCCCATGAAACCTCCCTGAAAGCAAAACTGAGAAGAGGCAAGGAGGAGAGGTCAGAATTACACAGACAAAGGCTCCACCCCCACACCTCCGTCTTCCAGGCAGACTAATGGGCAAGAGTGAGCTAGAAAGCCGTTCCCACAATGTGAGCTGTGCTGGCTTCTACACTCTTCCCTTCAATCCTTACTCCTTCGCTTTGGAATCCTGACTTCCCTTTACAAACTGCCTCACCTAACTCTTTACTTCTGCCTGTGTTTTCCAGACGGTCAAAAGAATCTGCATCATGCAGCTCCATAGTAGGACCTCCACGGGAGAGAAGCAACAGCAGCTCTTGCGGAGCCCTCCAATTCCTAACAGGTTCCCCACCTCTAGCCTGCTCAGCCTCCTCTCTCTGGACACCATAATCATCCAAGTGAACAACTGCAAGTAGATTATAAACACAGAAGCTCTCGCTGACAGCTACTGCAGTATTTCATAATTTTCCAAAAATAAACTTAGCATTGCTGCATCATGCTACTTCTCTGTTATACTACAGTAAACATGCAAAAAGAAAATACTTTGGTTTCCACACTAACTCTTTCATGAATGGAAAGAGGAAGCAGGAAGCACACTGAGGAGCATGACCCCAGAACCCCAAACCAGCAGCTTGATTGCCCTCGGGGCAATCTGGATTGGAATCTGTCGTCGAAATGGAAGTTACAAATGTGAGTGTTCAAGCCCTAAAGCAACGGCAGTCGAAGATTGGAAATCACAGCTTTCGGGTAACTACAGATGGATAGCTCAATTACTTGAGCCTTCCAACGTGCGCGCCGGTCTCGCTAAGCAGCTTGCGCTGGAATGAGAATTCTGTTTCTATCAATGCCCCTAAATGCAAAGATTAAGCTTTGAAATTTCAACACGTGACACCTCAGACTTCTGGAAGATTACATGTACTATCAAATTAAATCATCTCCATTTGGTGGGGCATTTTAATTTTCATGCTGAGTTCATATGTAAATGATTCGAACATAAAATTAGTCTCAAAGTTGAGAGTCGACAAAAGTGAATCACCCTCTAAAGGGTATAATCATTTTCAATGCCTTGTCTTAAAGTTAGGATTTCTATTGCTGTAATAAAAAAATACCGTGAGCAAAAGCAACTTGGGGAGGAAAGGGTTTATTTGACCTTACAATTTAGAGCCCGTCATCCAAGGAAGTCAGGGCGGAATCCAGGAGGCAGAAACTGAAGCAGAACCCATAGAAGAAGGCTGCTTCCTGGCGTTTAATCCACGGCTTTCTCAACCTGCTTTGCTTTCTTACCGTCTGGAGCCACCTGCCCAGGAGTACCACAGTCCCCAACAAACTGGACCCTCCAACATTAACCGTTAATCAAAAAAAAAAAGGCCCAACAAGCATGCCTACAGATCAGCCCGCTGGGGGCATTTTCTCAAAGTTACCTCTTCTCAAATTACTATAGCTTGTGGCAAGTTGAAAAAAGGAAAAACTAACCAGGATATACCTCATAAGTTCCCATTCCAGATATTTTGAACTTATATAGAGAATTTCTTTTTTTAATATTCTTTTATTTTTCATTCAAAAAATTTACACTTCCTCCCCTTCTCACAGTCCCCTCCCGCTCCCCCACTAACCCTCCTCCCTCCCCCTGCTTCCTTAAGAGAGGGCAGGGTACCCTGCCCTGTGGGAAGTCCAAGGCCCTCCCCCCTCCATCCCGGCCTAGGAAGGTGTGCATCCATATAGACTAGATTCCCAAAAAGCTAATACAT
>PVIU01027808.1:0-19910 GCA_004026605.1 Ondatra zibethicus | reverse complement strand
AATCAAAAGCCCAGCCTTGCAAATACACAGTCATATTCAAATGAAAGCCCCCAAATCAGTAGCAACATAAACCTATTATCAGACATTGGTGATCACATCAACATTGTTTAATATTCTTTGCATATGAAACTAAAGTATACACAATAAGACTGGGCTGGAGCCTAGAGGAAATATCCAGAGTAAACTATAATGTTTCTGGTATATTGATACAGATACCAAAAATAGAAGAGAATAATATTCAAGAAGCTGTGATGACAGAGTTATAATAATCATTTAACACAAGGACATATGAAAGAATATGGATTTTAGGAATGCAGAGAGATAATAGACTTGCAGTAAAATTCTATTAAAACATGAGTGTGTCATCTGGAAGTTCTTTGGTGGGAGAGGTTCTGTATAAAAAGAATTAGTGCTGTAGATAAAGGATTAAAATTTTAATGACAGCCTTTAGATTTCAAAGTATTGAATAAGCATAGATTTAAAGTCATATGTCTCCTTAGATAATTATATCAATATAGAGCCTTATTTTATATATGAAGATGAAACTGCTGCCTTTATTGGAAGGATGTATACACTGAATTATACTTTGGTGGTGGGAAGGAGGATTCAAGAATTACATTTGCTGGCTTTTTTTTCTATACTCCACTGGACCCTAAACACACACTTTCAAGATGGTTATGTAAGTGTTCAAGCGTAGACTTTAGTGGAGAACAAACCACATCTTGGTAATTAGCCTAGGCCAACATCAAACCTACTCTATTTTTCATGTATTATTAGCAAATGAACTTACCTAGTTCAAAAATTCATGACTGACAATGTGAGAAAACAGTAGATGATTTATAAGTTGTCTCCTTCTTCCCCACCATCAAAAGAAAAAAGAAAGAAAAAGAAGACAGGAAAAGTCATGTAGCCTTCCATAAGTCTACAAAATCTTATCATGAAAAGCATATCACCTTGCATTTCTATCGCAACTTGTATCTGAGTATTTCTACATATGTTTCAGACATTAATTCCAATAATACTTTGTCACCGAGGTATCTTATAGAAAAGAAAATGAGCCAAATCTGAGTCCTTAAAATAATCTGGGATCACACTGCCACTCACAGAGTAAATCAACAAGGTAGAACCCATCCATTAATGATAGGCAGCTACATAGACCCAACAGAGGAGTTCTATCATCTTGTCTCAAAATACATGGAGTCATTCTGCATGCCATTCCCTCTCAATAAAATCATAAGCCCCTCTTTTATAAGTACATGTTTTCATATTAAATGAAGCACTATACATTCTAGGCATTAGTTTCAGCTGTGAGTAGGTCCTCAATGTTACAGAAATCTACATCGCTAGTTATAGCAAGTCTGGACCAAGAAAGGCACGCTTGCAAATACTAGCACTAGTCTAATGGCAAAGCAGATGGGCATCATTTAGAAGGCAGCGAGCATCGGCTTAACAACAACTCATTTTTAAAATATATAAGTTTGTAATTTCTAAAAAAGCTTCCACGCTCTGCTCTGGTTTGGGCCTCACATCAACACAGTGAAGAAGGCATTACAATCTCTATGCATCCCATGAAGAATATACAGAGTATAGGTTAAGTGATAAAGTAAGTTAAAGCACAAAATCTAGGATACTTTAAACTCCTGAAGGCTTGCCAGTTCCCCTTCAACAGCGCACTACAACAATATGATAACAACACGATATATATCCAAGTAAACAGAAAGAAGCACACACTTCTCACATACATACTTTTAACCTCTCGAAATAGCAAGAGAGCGAGTATAACCTTTCCATAGCAACTCACTTCAGGCTGGTACTTACTGGTTTTATTTGCTTCTCCCATCCAACAGCCCAAGGCTATTCGATTTATTGGTAGAACTCCAAACGGTTTTGTTGACTGATTGTACCAGTTCTTAGATGGCCTTGTTTTGGAGCTTGCTTCTTCTGGGAGCACTCACCAAGAGAACTCTGCTATCAGAGACAGGGGTGTGTTGTTTCAGAGAGCCTCGCCAGGGAGATACCATTACCGTGGATAATGGAGGGAAGCCATTTATAAGATCATTTGATCAGGAGGAGCTGAGCTACTTGTTAGGCAGGAGATTTGCAAAAGCAGCCAGACAGGCAAGGGAGGCACTAGCTCTTTTTACAGCCGTCTAGTTTCTATCTGAGATTATGCAAGAGATAGCTCACTGATGACATACATACAAGTACACTCACATAGAAAACATTCATGTTCTCTTTCATTCACTCATGCAAATAAGGTCAGCTGTACAGCAGTCCTGTCCCCTGCTAACGTTCGTATGAAAGACTTCCATTGTTTTCCACAGGAACCTGGCACTGAGACCAAGGAATCAGCAGATTATAGTTACAAATTTCAGTGTCATCTGTAAAAATGGAAATCAGTAGGTATACCTCCAGCATCTGAACCTCATAGTCTGCATATATTACAAGGGACAAATAGTTCTTTTTCAAATAACTTCATAAGCCTCTAAATATATGCAGCACCATACTCTATTATTTATTATATATGCTGCATGAGTCATTGCCAAGAAAGTGCTAATGACTGTCTGATGCTTATTTATATTTACAAACTAATGCATCATTACAGGCTTTGATTCTTCATTGTCAATACCAATATACCTAAGATAAAGTAAGAAGCAAAAAGTACAAAAGCAGAGATATTTTAAGCATGAGAGAACAGAAATAATTACACTAAAAGATACCTCAAAGGAATAGGTGGGGAAAATAAAAGGAAAGCAGAATCCAGTAATAAAACATTTCCGGGTTCTCAAATAGAAAATTTAATATCCTTGGAAACATTCAGATGGAACAAATTAGATGCAGACTAATAGCACGAGGGAGCAGGGTGTGGTAAGTCAATGTCTTGGGTCTCCAGCGTTCTAGCTGCTCCCTCTTACTGTGCATGAATTATAATTATCCGCCACAGTGAAACATCAACACATTTTCTTAAATTTAAGCTCAGAATTTCAATTGCTGAATTTCCCAGGGCTTTTTGCATAGCATCGAAACGCTTGGGTGCTGCTTGTCAACCTGTGACTCACATCTCATTATCTTAGCTCCTCATCATGTTCCTAGTTTCCCTGCACCCAGAATGGCCCTGTAGAAGCCAGATGTCAGTGCATGTCTGAATTGAACTACGTGAGGCCAGTTGAGATCTGCTATTGTTTCTAAAACAAGAACTTTGATCAACTTCGCACAGTTTATATTTTAGTCAAAAGTGATTTCCAATCAGATCTAGGAGTTAAAGAGTTTGAGCTAGCAGAAAATATAGCAACTCTTCCCCCTAGCTTTTGCCTTTTAATCAAAGTCTAAATAGCCACAATTTAAAAAGGCTAAGCATGTGTTTCAGAATCTTATTTGAGAGGTACTAGAAAATATGAAATAGTATCTATTTTAAAAGTTTTCAGCTGGAGAGATGGTTCAGTAGTTAAACACACTTGCTGTTTTTGTAGAGCACTGGGGTTCAGTGTCCAGTATTCATACAATGGTTCACAACCATCCATAACTCCAGTTCCAGGGAATCCAGCAGGCAAAACACAGATACAAATAAAATAGAATAAAATAAATCTAAAATGAAAATATTTTTAAACCAAAATTTCTCTAAAATACTGGAAGAAGAATGGGAGGGGACAAGACTTACTTTTCATTTATTCTACTTCAAAAATAGTCAAATATAAACCTCTACTTGCCCACAGTCCTGCTTAGAAATCCATCATCTTTGCTGTCCTCCCCCAAACTACCACCACCAATGACAAGTGCATTACTTTGAAGAAAAAAGGGCCACGTTGTACACTCATGTAATCCCAGCACTGGAGAAACAGAGATAACAAGAGTTCAAGATCAGCCAATACTACATGAGACCCTGTCTCAAATATATATATATATATATATATATATATATATATATATATATATACAAACACAACCGGCCACAGGTTTCAGAAAGCATCGTTAACCACACAAACTAATTGTTTAGAAACAAATGGCCTAATCTGAACAGTAACTTCACAATTGATTATAATGGGCTCTCTACAACCTTCCTTCAGCTAACATAGGCTCTTCAATGGCAAATTGTCAGATCAAACAAGACCCTTGGTCTTCTTGCTCTCTGCCTCTCTAATATTTGAGTACAGAAACCACTGTGCACTTACAGTAGATATGACTTGTGATTGGTTCCTGATAGAGCAGATTCTTACCGCAGCATGCAATCAGCTCTGTTTCCTCGGTGTTCACACACATACGAGGAAGAGACTGCTCAAAAACTTTGAACCACTGCCCTTAACAGGAAAACACAGCATTTAGTGCCTTATTTTTGTTACTCTGAGGTTGACTTTCATTTCAGGAAAACTTGGGACAAAAACTTACTACCCTTTGAGGAGCTAAATATCACGACATTACTATTAAGGACCCCTATGTTACCCATCTGTGTACACTCTCATTCATTTAACAAATCTTTATCAGTACTGTGTTCCAGGTATCATGCTAGGTGATAAACATAAACAAATAAGTATGTGGCCCTGGGTGGCAGTGGCTGCATATGATCCTTAAACACATACCGAATGTATAGACAACAATATAACTACCAAGAAAATAATAGCATACAAATATTAGTTATTGTTTTTAAAAAACATAGTCTGCACTTACATCCCCATCCACGCCACTAACCTTCCCCTGTCTGTGGTATGGCATTGGGTATAGGGAGAATACAGAGATGCATCAAGACCAGTCCTTGTCCTCAAGGAAGGTAGATAGTAGGAACACAATGTGATACAATTCAGGTAGGCATAAGATGCCTCATAAGGAAGGACAAAAGAGAAAGCATGGCTAATATTCCCAAAGGACCAAGAGGATGAATAGTGTTTGACAAATGTGTAAGAGTTCACCAGAATTTTAAAAGTAGGAATCAGCATGTTGTTGTAAGATGGATTCTAACAAATGACTACTCTCAGTACATTAGCTTTATTTTTTTTTCTCTGCCTTGGGTTCTTGTTACCACTGGGCTGAAGGATGTTGGTGCTGCATGAGGAAGAAGAAATGTCAAAACTGCATAGAAAGTAGCGTTTCTAAGTCTGAGGTAGGACTCTGGTTCCAGATCAGTTACAAAGGAAGAGATCAATAAGGTCTGACACAAACATTTTAGTACTGAATACATATATATGAGCAGGGCAGGCATCTGGGAAAAGTGTTATTAGTGACATAATGCTTGGAAAAATAAACCCTTCTTTTGTGTTAATTTTAAAATCTAAGTTATGCCGTCTTGTGTGGCTTTCATTGGGAGGTAGCTTTTTGGTTATTAGATCCTTTTATAAGCCTGAAAAATATCCTTAAGAAGGGAAAAGAAAACCGATTGTAGCTCTACATCCTGATTATTCTACAATGCTTAAAAAAATTATTAAATATTCACAAATCCATTCATCCATTCAGCATTTCCATGGCTGTGCTGTGCCCAGCTACACAGAGGAAGCTCAGGAAGAAAAGGATAAAATGGTTAGCTAAAACTGCCTAGATGACCAAGTAACAGCATTTCCCCTTGAAGAGACTTAAAAGGACAGTCATGACAGCTTAGTTCAAAGATGCAAACAGGTTGGCATTGTAGGAGGCGGGAGGCTGAAGAAATCACTTTACAGAGGAAGTATATTTGAATTGAATGAGGGAGAGCAAGTAACCAGACCATAGGAAAGACATATTTCAGACACAAAGAAGAGTATGTGTTAATGTCCAGAAGAGATCAGGGGAAGACAGGGAAACATAATGTGGAGAGAAATTAAGAAAGATCTCACATGCCTTTCTATTTGGTTTGGTCCCTTCCTGCCTACAGAAAGATGTTTCAAGTAGTGGACTAGCACGATTTGCTTGCATTTTAGGACTAATACACAGGTGTCAATGTGGCAGATAGCTAATTGAAGACAGGATTTTTTTTTTAATTCCAGGTAGTAAAAATGAAATAACTTTTGAATATTATGATGATATGTCAGGGAACAAGAAACACAGGTAATACAGAAAAAGGAAGGAAAAAGACAAGAGATTCCAGGAGAGATGGGCACCTATTTTGGAAACTGACCAGCAATAGTAGTGATGCTAGCTAGGCCTGCCTGGTGGGATATAAGTACATCCTGTTGCCCAAATGGAATCTGAATATATCCATCCCCAGGAAGTACAAAAGGACATAGGAGGCCTCCCTGCTTTATAGCCATGAGATTGTGTTGAAGATTTCAACTAGAAGTGTTTTTCAGTTTTTAGGTTTGTGAAATAAGAATAATCAACTAGCTTAGACAGTGGGAAATAAAATTTGGTATGAGGATAACACATGTGGTTACACTGGTGTTCCTATGCATGGCAATCACTGGTCTCCCAGCAAGAATAACAAATTGTTCTCAAAGTTTTTGGCTAGTGGAACATTACTTTTAATGAATTTTAATGAAAATGCATCTAAATTTGTACATAGGTTCTTCTGAGAAAGACAAAAATTCTAGAAAAACACTTAAAAACAGATCTCAAATGCACAGTGATAGGACAAAAACAGTGACCCATTGGAAATCTCAGTAAAAATGAATCTAGAAATGTCTATGAAGAAGCAAGACAAATAAATGCGTAGGCATCTTGCTCTTGAAATCACAAGCATAAGAACAAGTTGAAGCAACTGCAATTCATGATAGGAAAAAGATATCTTTAGCTATGTATCTTCTCAGTAGAGATAACATTAAAACAATAACAATGGAAGCGTAGTTGTGACACATTGGTTTAGTCTGTGGAATTATTCCAAGAACAGCTGTACATATGGACTCAAGATCTTATCTTGGAGGCCATCAATATGAAGAAACGTGTAACTGCCGAGAAAGTGCAAAGAGTAAGAGAAAAAAAGAAGCCCTCTGCGGAGCACCAGGGCTGAGGACCTGGAAGAGGAGCCAGGGATCACAGAGAAAAGTCAGAGACGTGAGTTGTGAGGGCCATAGAAATGAAAATGAGAATACTTCAAGTGGAATGTATTGATCATGATGCAAAGTTACAGGCATGTCAGAAATGTTCCTTTCTATCCTCTGGCATTTCTACAGCATTTATCTGGTTCGTTCTCTTGTTATTTTCACATTAGAAGCAAATGCCCAAGTGCTCCCATAGGTCCATGGATACACTTAGAAATATTTTGAGAATTCTACCATTCTACAGTTTGTTGCAACTGTAGCAACATGAAAGAAACCACATATTGTACCTCAGGAAGCATTCTTCTTGGTGGTAGATATTACCAATGCAGCTATTAATACTCTGTCCTATTCTGAGGAATACTAAAATGAAGCCACATCGATAGCAGTCTTGCACTGTACTGGACATTTTGTCAGATGCACAGTAGGTTTCAGCTAACAGATGAACCATGGCTCACATTTAGATATTTTTGTTTCCCATACGAAGGAATCGTTTCTGTTCAAGTAGCTCCCATTTGGTAACTATAGCTCCATAATACTTTTCCATGTGAAAATGTAAATATCCATTCTGGCCTGGAGCCTGCTCAGCCCACACTGTTGTAGTGATCTGTACATTACTGGATCCTCCGCAGCTACTTCTTTATGTGGAAAGGGGGGCTACCACATCAGAAGCATGTAAGGATTCAATATTCTATATGTGAAGGTTGCTTCAAAATAATCAAAGCTATCCTGCTAATAAACAGTTTTCCATTTCTGCTGCATAATTCACATGCTATAAATACAATTACTACTATTTTCTGAGATCTTATCCTAGGTAGTCTGCTAAAAGTTACAACATTTACAACTTTACAACGTCCTGTCCATGTGACTCTGAAGCCTATGTTCTGGTTTTTATTTTGTGTTCTTCTCCATGCACTGGAGGATCAACCCAGGGATTCATGAATACCAAGTAAGCACCCTACCACTGAGGTCTGTCTCAATTCTGTATGTTCTTATTTAGACCTCATTAGCCACAAAAAGTTTCAAATGGTTTGTTTTTTCTCAGCTAATCATTCTCTTTGCTTGGTTATGAATGTCCTTACAGTTTCAAAGTAAGTAAACTGTACTTCCACTGTAGTATTTGAGACCAAACTTTAGGAAAGAGAAAGTCCTCTACCCACAAAGGGGACATTAATGTTGAGTCAGGAGCAGAAGTGTGCTAACTATTGACCCTACCAGAATTAAGGGTTTCTTCTATGTTCCCTCGTCACTTTCTGTAAACAGCAAATTAAGGTACTATTATTGAGGGATTGACAGATTTCTAAGAAGCCTTTATATCACTGTATCATATGTACATGAATTGGAGACTCTGATGAAGTGGCATGATAACATGCCCTAGTGGCACAGGGATTGAGGATACTATGGGGTAGTCATATTTGTTCAATTGTCTCCTTGAGTAGGCATAACACTGACAGTTTTTGGCTAAGCTCAAGAAAAATATTCAAAATACGTCAATTAAATCCTGAGATAATCAGTCTGGCTGCAAAGGCTTTGGCTCCACATCATTTTTCTGCTGTCTGGGAGTTCTCTCTCAAAGGCAGTGGAGAGATAATAATATGATCTCTCAAAGGCAGTGGAGAGATAATAATATGATCTCTCACCCATATGTTTACTATTGGGCAGACATTGAACTATTTATTTCCTTAAAGTATCTTATTTCATCCTCATAAGAAATCCATTTTACAGATAAAGAAGCTGAGTCTTAGGAGCAGAGTTAGTACTCAGATTAGGTTACACAGCTAGAAAGTGGCTGAACACAGATTCAAATGCTTGTCTTACTGACTCCTAAGGTGGTGCCTTCATAATAATAGAGAAACAGATTATGAAGATTTGGAGGTATAAACTATCATGTAAATTCTGGAGTGGCAAACTTCTCCCTAAGTAATTCTCATTAGATTGATGTGAGTCCAGGCTGGAGCATAGTTTCCCTTCTTAAACCTTCAGCTCATCCCATAAATTGTATAAATTGCCTACGGTCAATTTCAGGTACCAACAATAAACGATCAAATATAAAATTGCCAGACTGTTTCTTAAAAGCTGTCTACAAAAGGAGGTGGTGGCTTAATCCTGATCGAGTACAATGTTCTCATAAAAGTTTGTAGCTCTCTTTCTACTTTAGGCCCAGTGACACAGGGCTCTGTTACACAATCTTCTGGAAAGATGGCACACCCAGCAAGATGTCTATGAGAAAGTTTATTTTGGCAAGTGGCTTCCTTGAATCCTTTCTACAGTTCCCAACCATTTCTTAGCCTTTAAGTCCTTTGCAAACTGAAGAGCACTTGATGATACAATAAAGATACCTCTGATGCCAAGCTTCAAGACCGCTGTCTTTTTAATGACTGCTTCATGGACTTTATCCTTTCTCACACAAAAGAAAAAAAATCACTCAAAGGCACAGTATGTTTCCTTCACTCATTTGAATCTTTCTCTGGGCCTGAAACCACATAGAGCCAGATGATACTCTGATCTGATACGCTATCAGAATTCTAAGATGAGGAAAATGGAGAGACTAGATCTTACGGACAGATGCCTAGCTTCTCCTTTTAATTCCTTAATTGGGTCACAGAAGTGGTTCTTCTAGGTTTAGCCTCCTGCCAGTAGGAATTTGTAAATAAAAACTATGATGGAGTTACTGCTATCAAAGACATTTTCAACCTAGTGATGGAATCAGAGAGCTGAATGATGATCCTGAATGGAGGCTCTTCTTCATGGTATGCCACAGAGACATTATTTTACACTCACTTGTGCTGTACATCACATCAAGTGGTGATGCAGACATTATTTTATGCTCACTTGTACTTCACCAAAAAGGTTACTGTGGGGTGCACTTGTGTTTGTAAATCTCTAGGTCTTTCACTGGCTCACTCCTGGGCTTGTGTTGCTTTTGACTCTCTTGGAGGAAATTCTGTAGTCTGTCTGGAATGCAAGGAACTTCTATCAGTTTCTCCTTACCTACGCCTACAGAGAAATATCCTCTGAAGACTCGTTAGTAACAACTGTTGAAATTTCAGTGCAGTCTACATACGTGTGTGCGCACTCACAGTAGAAATGTATTTTATCATCCAGCTAGCTCATTAACCTTTCCTTTTTCTTCTTTTTTAATGAAGCAGAGGTTGAGTTTATTAAGATGTATTTTTAACATACATTTTAAGTGCGAGTTAATCGAAAGAGGGTGATCAGGGAAAGAATAAAACCCAGTTCTGAGTGTGGGTATGGGCTTCAAAAGAGAAAATTACCTTCTTTTCCTTTGTTGAATGTCATGTTCTGGGTTAACAAAGCATCAATGTGTGGGAGGTAGATATGGGACACCTAAATGGAGCAGACCTGCCCTTTCCATGTGGATAACCACCAGACAATTTTATGTCATAAACATAAAACCATAGATGTGTTATTATTTGTGGCACAGCCTTAAGGAAATAGATTGTTGTCTTACCCTCCCCCAAGGAGAGAAATGAGATAAGTTAATCCCTCACCACTGTCACATGGGATTGGTTAGTGTTCTCTTAGAGGATACATCATTGAGAAAGCATACAACTACAAAAATGGAAGTTTGCAAACACATATAAGACTTTCAGAAAATATATATGCAGTTACATATGTGTGGGTAACTACCAGTATATGCGAATCAATGTAGATAGATGTAAGTCAAGGTGCTCGTCTTGGAAAGGGAATACAGGTTAGTGCCAATATGAAGATATATATTGGCAATGTACCCATGCAAGAAGCTGAAGGTATGGTGTAGTTTACAGAAACTCTGTGACTTCTCAGGCATATGGATCAATATGAGTAAGTATTCAATCAATGTAAGTGAGAGTGTGGTAGGATGAATACCTGAATGAGTGTAAACGCCAGTAGCAGCCTGTCATGTGTGGTGTTAGCAGCCACTTGTGTGAGTATATGCATGCATCTATGTGAATTAATTACTGCAATATAAATAATTTATCCCATTGTGGTGCATACCAATAAAATGCATATTAGTGACTAGAACCTCAGTACATGTCACTACATGTACACTGGTATAAACGTATGTAATAATGTGAGTGGGGTGCATCCATATGAGATTAGTAGAATGGGAATGTATACAAATACCAGTGTGTGTGGTAAGTGTAGCAGTGTTTGTGTTAAAATTTGTGATGGTCTGAATTGGGATTGGCATGCAAGATGGTATACATGCAAGAATGTAAGGGAGGGGTTTTATGCGTCCACAAGAATGAATGGCAATGTATAATTTGGAGTGCGTGGTTCTGAAAGCAAGAATGAAGATTTGAAAATACATTAGTGTCAGTATGTGATTGAACATGGCTGTGCATTAAGGGTGACTGTATTTATAAATTTTGTATGAGTTATGATTTAGAATATATGTATGTCAATGTGTGTCTGTGTGAACATAAGTGACTGTGTAAAGGAAAAAATCGTGACATCAAGTGAACATATTTGTACATAAGTGACTTCATAAAGGAAAAAAATGATGACATCAAGTGAAATGGCTGTGTTTATAAAATTAATTTGTATATAATTGTATTTAAGGTCATGTGTCTGAAGGTATAGTATTGAGCTGGCTGACTAGATGTCAGTGTGAAAAGAGAGTGTAAGAGTGATGATGTGTGTCAAAATGCCTGCCTCCGTGTCTAATATGATACTCTGTGAACATGATGAGGGAAGGAGGCTGGCTTCAGGGCTGCGCATGTGCGTGAAAGCATAACTAGCACAATAGTGCAGGGGAGAGAGTGCAATAGTTCAAAAATACACAAGAATAAGCGGGCGAGATATCGTTCATATTGCTATCATCTGTACACATGAATTATATGAGTATGTGTGTACACCTGGGTGTCACTGAGTTGGGTGTGGCTGTGAGGAAAAGTAATAATATCAGTGCAAACATACCACACTTTGTGAAACTGATGTGTTGTATATGTCTGTAACTAGGAAGAGAAGTTTGAGTTGGGCAAACGGGAAGTTAGGGTATGCCTCGGCACAGAGTGTTTGATTACATAGGTGTGTTAGTGGGTGTGGGTGATTGTGTCCTCTACAATGTAAGTGAATATAAAAGTGTGTAGAAATGTTAAGAAAGGGTACAAAGGCATGAGTGGGTGAGAGCATTTGAGTGGGGTATAAGGTGTATGTGCATCATAATGAAAATATGAATATATGAATATGGGTATTCAGCTGTGTATATGGTTTACAGTATGATTATATGTGAGAGTGAGGGGTGAGAATGATATGTGAGGGTGAGCCTGGGGGAGAAAAGGGACTGAGTGAGTATGAATAACACTGAAGGCTAGGAAACTCACCAGGAAATGTCTTTCCTCCCAAAACAACAGCGTTGTTCTAGTTCTAAACATGTTTCTGAGCCCCTCTGAACCTCTATCTTGGCACTGATAAAAATAACTAACCTGAACTAATATCACTTGTAGATTCAGAAACAGAAATAGAGGCATGAGCCTCTATTTTATTTTCTCAAAGTAGTTGAGAAAACATCTACTTTGCAGTGTTAATGCTGGAGCAAAGGGTATCATCTAACTAAAGTGCCTAGCTCGGAGTTGATTAACAGTAGGCAATATATAAAATTTATTATGGTAGCTGTTACAGAAAACCCAGGAGACATCTCCAGGCACACTTCTTATTTTCATCAGTCCTAATTACCTTCTGTCAAAGTCTACAGAGGATCTCGGACCAGACCATCTCCAGAAAGTTGAATGCATCAGTACCAGCAAAGCTGTAATTTCATACCTTCAGTTCGACAGCCGAAACTCTGGTGCTTTCCCTTTAATGAGAAGGCATCACACAAACACCTGCTGCTGAGATGCAGTCTTGCCATCGTCTAGGCCCAAGGTATGCTCAGAGTGAAAGAGAATTGGGTTGCATATTCTTTGTCCTGTTGAAATTCTTTGGAGGGAGGTGTTGACTTGGGCAACAGGAGAGATGCCTAAGCAGCTGACAAAGAGGCAGACAGTGAACCAGACAGTGAGACGCAGGGACAAGAAGTCATAAATAGGCAACAAGGCTGCAGGGTCTAACATAGAAAGGCAGATGGAAATGGCAACAGAGAAAGCTACTGTGACTGTCTGAGAGGCAGACGGAGAGAAGGGCAGATGACAGGCAGGCGCAGTGGAAAAAAGAGGTCCAATGTGCAAAGTTGCTGGGGAACTGTTGGTCACTTGCAAAGCACAGTAAAGACGTGTAACACTATAGGCCTGCCCTTGATAATCTAGTTTATCTGATCAGAGAAATGCTCCAGAAACTCCTCAAGAATGATTTATGATGAGAGAAAAGTAATGCCTGCCACAAACGCATGCCAGAGAGCTGGGAGAGGGAGCATGCTTTTGCCGCCTTGTTAGGTGGGAAGGTAGAGAGAAGGTGCCACAAGATTTTAGCTGAGCCTGCCAGTCCCAGAAGCAAGGAAGAGTGGGTTGGGAATACATTTGAATACAAAACGAAATTAAGGATTATGGGGCAGTGGAAACCACAGAAACTGATTGGAGGATTTGTGACATGTGGCTGAAATGCCACTTAGATATCAGGAAAGAAGAAAAAGAAATGACAGCTTGATGGGAAGCATTTTCCGTGTTGCGCCGATGCTCTTAGAAGGTGCTTGACATTTGCAAAGGACTTGGCAATGACTCTTAACGGTGTTTCTCCTCCCCACCTCAAAATGTAGGTCAAGGCTGTCATTTCAATATTAGAGATGAAGAAACCAAGAGACAAGGGACAGCTATAACAGACTGAACACCCCGGAAAGTAGGGTTATGTCCTCAGGCCTAACTGGGGGGTCCTGAGCTCAGATAAAAAGGCAACATTTATCTGGAGTTCAAATATCCCTAACTGCACGCCCCGAAATCTTTCGCTCACCTCACACAGCCACCACTGCAGGGTCTCAATCCAGGAAAGTGTTGCTCATGAGAAGGGACTGTGCGCTTCAGCTCTGACTGTCTCGGTGCTGTGCACACCAGCTCCCACGAGATGCAAGGGCTTAGTTGGCTGCTCTTTCTTGGGACACCATGCTGAGAAAAGCACTTTCGGGGAGATAGAATCCTTTCTACACTGGTTAGTACCCCCTTATCCTAGCCTCCGCTCCCATATATGTTACACACACACACACACACACACACACACACACACACACACACAAACACACACACACACACCAGAGTGGGATATTTCAGAAAATCATTTAAGAAGACTAGTGAACCAGAGGGGTAGGAAGCGTGAGCACATATTTTTCTGGAGGATTTTGGAAAAGGTACTGAACTGAGAGTTGAGAGATGGGAGTACAGATTAATAATCAATGCTTGCTCTCTCACCCTTCTGGACCTACTCACTTCTTGTCAGCTATAAAAGATCTGCTTCCTTAGTCATTGTGGACAAGTGTTAGGGGGGCTAAGTCAAATAAGATGCATGTGAAGAACCTACACGACTTTCAGAATCAGGGGTAAATTTGTAATACTTATCAGAGATGGCACAGTCTGGCATACAGTAATCAACAGAGATAACACCCACCGAGAAAAATCTTTGCTGCCTAGCAAAGTACCACTACTATTCTGTACATTCATCACTCGATTCTGAGTCTCTACCCCCATTTCAACTCCTTTGCTCACCAACGCCTTTCTTTGGGTAGGTATCTGGAGAGAGAGTCGCTTAGGCAAGAACACTCTTCAGTTTCCTTTTGCCTCACACCTGTGGAGGTTCTAAACCTCTGACCTTAATTGAACCTTCTAGCCTGTCTTAATCAAAGAAATGTTTCCCCACAGCTTTCGCCAAATTTCCCAAAGAGGATATAAACTATTTGTTTTATTTTGATGACAATTTACCATGCTCGCCTCACAGAGCTTTCTGTATCTAATTGTGATAGAAACCTGATTCTCTCTTTCCTCCTCTCTTCCCTCCTCCCCCACCTCATGCTGGAGATGGTAACCAGAACGGTGTCTTGCATGCTAGGCAGTCACTCTATCATCCAGTTATTCCTTCTTCCAGAGACGGGGTCCCTTTAAACTCTCAACTTTCTGCATTTTCCCACAATCACGTGAGCCTGCCCACGGAAAGGCTTATTTTCCCTTTTAGGACTCCAAGCTCTACAACCTCTATGTACTTCTCACTAACACCCCATGTCACAACCACATTGACCCTGCAAAGAAAGCAGCAACTCAAATTCAAATAGAGCATAATCCAGGCTAGCACTCAGTTATTAGACGACAACAGAATACAGAGCTCTAACCCAATGAAATAGATTGATGGGTATTTAAAGAGAAAGCAAAATTGAAGTCTTGGGAAGCCAAGAAAAGTCCCACGATGTCCAATTCCACCTCTTAAGCAAAAGGAATATGTCATGCCCTGGGCTTGCCTCTTCCTCTGGTACAGATTCTAGATCACAACTATCCCCTAGCATCTGTAGCATCCATGTGTATTCCCTTTGCAGCTTTCCAAATCTCTCCCACTGAATCACTGAGTGATGCCGCCTCCTCCCTCTCTGCAGGAGCTCACTTTGCAAGAAGGTGAGGAGAGGTGGGGTGGTAAGAACTGTCAGAACTCCAGAAGGGGCAAAGTTTGAGGAGGGTCAGGTGTGTGTGTGTGTGTGTGTGTGTGTGTGTGTGTGTGTGTGTGTGTGTGTGTGTGTGTGTGTGTACTAGCCTGTACTAACCAAAAATTCTCATGTTTCTAAGTTTTCCTTCAGTATGCCTCACTTTTCCCAAATACCTTCATATGGAACATCAAACAGTAACTTCATGGTAGTTTGCTTTGAACCCACCAGTTGTGTAGCTTGAGCCAGTTCAGAAGCAATTGGCAGGTCACCGGGTGGTGATACCCCTTGCATACTGGGGGTATATTATGAGTATAGCATGTTTTGTATATGAACAAAAGATGGGTCATGTATATCTGTGCTATTCCTTGCACTCTGTTATATGTGTATGTGTATATGATTTGTTACATCTATACTATGTTGTATTTGTCCTAGACTTGCAGTGTGTTATATGTGCAGTGCTGTGATTATATCATGTCATGTATGTTTATATTGTCAGTATGCTATTGTATATGCACTATATTTCTGTAATGTGTTACATATGATTACATCTTTACCATGAATGCTACATGCACATACATATGCCATATGTCTAATTTGTAGTGTGAAGCATGTATATTTATTCCATGTCATACATCTGTACTGAGTGGTGAGTGTTGCATAGCTCTAGCAGACTGTGCATTTACACAGCCTTTGCTTTCTTCCTGTAGCTCAGCCTCTTGTTGGAAGCTGGGCAGATACAGATGCATACATTTTATACATACCTAACTTCTCTTTCCTTGCTGCATTTCAGCTCCCCCCACCCAGAATCTCCGTCTGAGGATCAAAGGAAGTTATGACAATTGTGCCCTCTTCCACAGAACCATTCATGGCAAGTGTCTTATGCAGCGTTAAAGATTTCTGAGGAAAGCTCCTGGATCCTTCTTCAGGCCCAAAGAAGATAAAGTGCAAGGAAGAAGAGAGTGATGCCCTTCTCTCTAAATCTCCTCATACTGGAGAAGAGTGCTATGAAGGGAGCCTCACCTCTCTGAGTTTCTCCTTCAATCTTTATAGAAGGAGTGTGCTTTTGCTTTCCAGGCTTGTAAGAACTGCTTCAAAGTACTGGTTTCCAGGCTGGATCGTGGGATTGCAATGGGAAGCTGAGAAAATGTACCACGAGTATGGTCACTAGGTGGCGATATTGTGCTTTCAGAGACAGTGGTCTGTTTAGGGTGCAGAATTCCAAATACTTCACATGGCTCTGCTAGAGATGAGGGAAAAGAAGCTGCCTTGTGCCAAGCCAGCCCCCCTTTTTATAATTATCTTCACCACAAAACCTTTCTGTTTTGGGACTGCATTGAGAAATTAAAATAGTAGAGAGTCTCAGTGCCCCCCTTTGATCTGTCTATGAAAACTACCACACAGAGCTTTTCCCAGGTTTATAGGTAACCCAGAAAATACAGATTTGGGCTTCTTCGCTGCACGCTCCCCATTCACATGAAATAAAAGTGAAGCCATGTGGCTAAAAGATGAAATGTGTGGGTATCTCTTTTGCATTGGCTTTTCCTAAACTGGAGAGCATACAAAATGGAAAGTGATATATAGACAAGCTATTATCTTTTGTTGCAGGAGGGCTTGTACTTTAGTGGCTATCTTAACTACCAAGTACAAAATGGTCCACGTCCTAATATCCCACCAGATTAGAGAACACCTAGTCTAATTCTGTCATTTGAAGGTCAAGGAAACGGGCACCAAGTACCACATGCCTTCAGGCAAGAACACCTGATTTCTGATTTCCGAGGTTCATACTGTCCCAGCCTCCACTCTGCCCACCCCACAAAAAGAATATTTTTTCCCTCTAGATCCACCCCATTCTAACCCACAGAAAACCCTGTCTCCCCCATCAGCTCTGCGAGCTTCTGAACCAACCACTTCATGATCCGGCCTCTCTGTGAAAATATGTTGGAGATGACTCTTTTTCCCATCAGGAAATTGATCATTTCTTCTTGGTTTTCAAGGTCCACTTCCCTTATTTTGCTTCCCACCCCCAGTCCCATCTGGAGCTGCACCGTTTTACCCCCTCGTTGCATCCCCTGGGTGCAGCACAGATTGTTCCAACGTGCAGATAATTGACCGAATGTGCAAATCAGACACGGATCTATTGCATTGATTAACATTTCCAATTAAACTCCCGGTTAGGCTGTGAGTATTAGTGACTCAAGTCATCACAAGCAAATGCTTGTACCTTCTACGGTGCAGAGCGCGGTAGGCAGTGCCACATTTCTGGGGAGAAATGGAAACACACTGACGTGGAGGTTCACTTAGTTCTCTGGCACTGCTGAATCAGACTGTAAATGTGTATGGCTGTTAGCTGATCCGAGGCTCGGGCTTCACACCTGAAATGGAGGACTTGGGTCCTCCACGTCGCTACAGTTACTTTTCCGCCCCCTGCTGGCAAAGCTATTTAGTGCGGATTTGGCCTGGAAGTCTACCCTGGCCCTGCAAAAGGAACTGCCTAGCTTCCCACAGGTGTGGATGTGGGTGGGGTCGGAGGGGGGCTCAGCTAAGACTTAAACTGTGCTCCAGAGGCCTTGAAAGCCACACTTACCTTCCAGGGTAGTGGTTTTCTGCTGTCCTTAGTGGACACAAGGTCTCCCCATCCCCCCTGCCAAGGATTCTTTTTGGACTCAAACCTGGGTCTAATTCACCCATATAAAGCAGTCAGACTCCAGTCTCAGGCTATAGCTCCCCTGCTCTCCTTTCTAGCCTTCATCCCTTGTCCCTTCCCTTTATCTAAAAGGAAAGAACTGATTTTTTTTTAATCATGCTGCTCATCAAGTTTCTTCTCATTCCTTTGGTTAAAGTTTCTGGTTCCTAAAAAGGGGTTATACAGTTGGGAATGCTATCGATTCCCTAAACTGCTAGAAGCCCCAAAGAATCCTTGATTGAGTCACTGCTGTCTTGACTACCAAAAGTTTTCTGTTACCATGTCACCAGGGAAACCGGGACTCCTGGGCTCCTAACAAGATACTGGTCTTTCTGCATCCTCTATAGCTCTCTCCTACCTACTCCATTAGCTCCTGCCTAATCAGTCTGATTTCTAGATCTTATTTTTTCCGTGTTCATCATTCACTTTGACTTGGTACTTAGTCTGACCTCACAATAGCAGAATCTCTGCCAGCAAGCCCCTTCCACTCTGCAGTCACTTCCCGTTTCTCTCATCTATCAAATCTACTACCCAGGCTTCTCCAAACCCACAGCAAATTCGTCTGCTCTGTACACCACTTTCACATTTGAACAGGAAAAAAAATCAACCAACCAACCAACCAACCAACCAACAGATAAACCTATAACCTGTAGGAATGATCAGCTGGTTAGGATGTTCATGGGTGCTGTGCTCTTACCACAAGTTGTCTGGTGGAAGACTTAAAGACCGAGCCTCTTCACATCCCGGGGTCTCTCTGGATTCTGGATTAGCAGCAGTCAGCTTTAGCCCAGCATACCTCCCAGACTCTTTTCATGTTGTGTGTTGTATGGACACAGAGGAGTACGACATTTGTATCCAGAAAAAAGAGGGCTAGTTGGCTCTCTTCCCAGGTGCCAGCCTATTAATCATCCATGACTTCCATTACCACGGTGGGCCCCTTTACCCAAAGGTGCCCCTGATTGGAAGCTCAAGTGCCAAATCACACATCGTGCCCAATTATAATTTTACAAATGGCCCACTGAAAACCACACTGACCTTTTATACCTGGCTCATTCCAGAACAGGGCCACAGTGCTGTCGCCAACAGGAATGCGCCTCCTTCTGTTCCAACACCTCAGACAACCATACAGTTGGCCTGGATTTGAGTCTGAAAAACCATGAGGTGCGGGAAGCAAAACTAGCATGGCTAAGGGCTTCCCTGGGGAAAGCCATCGTTTTCAAAATATAGTATCCTGCAACCACCCCCATCATGCTTCCCAAAGCCAAGCCGCTCTCCTTTCTCTCTGCTTCTATGGCCCATACAGCCCAGAAACCTCAAGTCTATAATCTGGAATGGATTATGGGAGATGGGACCAAAAACAAACTAACAAAATCCAATGGAGTCCCTGGTTCCCTCCTTGGGGGAGAACCACCTACAACTCCCCCCCAACCCTCACCCTGCCCTCAACCACCACCTAAGGAAAGGAAAAGCCTGCCAGAACCCAAATCTAAAATGTTCTGTTCACTCAGAAGTATGCCAATTACAAACTGAGGGCAGTGTCTCCTGGGAGCCAAAAAGGACACGAAAGGGAGAAAGCGGTAAACCCAATGACCCTACTCCCCAGACAAAGGCAGGGGCCAATAGGGGGATGCCAGACTTTTCTAAGGACCTTATTGAATCCATTCAGTCCCCACAGAAGAAGAAGAAAAAAAAAGAGTCCTCCTGTCATTACTATCCCCCCATGTGAAAAGAGGAG
>PVIU01027807.1:0-19899 GCA_004026605.1 Ondatra zibethicus | reverse complement strand
GATTATCTTGATCACCATTATAGAAATTTCATCCGATGGATGGAGATAGAGACAGAGACCCGAGTCTTTTTGAATGCACTCCTTCCTAGGCCGGGAGGGAGGGGGGTGGGCCTTGGACTTCCAACAGGGCAGGGCACCATGCCCTCTTTTAAGGAAGAAGGGGGAGGGAGGAGGAGTTGGGGGTAGTGGGAGGGAACCGGGAGAAGGGGAAGAAAGGTAAAAATTTTATTTCTTTAATTATGTTTTTGAATGGAAAAAATAAAACAAAACAATGTATGAAAAAAAATAATGCAGCTAGGAAATAGTCTTTTACCAGTAAGAAAATTGAGCATTAGATAAGTTGAATACTTGCCCTTTGGCTTTTGTATCTTATTTATATTTTTGTAAGAAAACAAGAAAGATGCAGCCAGATGGTTGAAGCAGTAAATGAAAACTGAAAGACCTAAGTTTGAATAGGAGTCACTGTTCAGTTGGTTAATTATATATTGCTGTGTAATGGGAGAGATATGAAAGAGTATGCAGAGACACACTGCTGGCCCTAATTAGTGCCAGATTCTTATGAACTGTATCACAAAGACTTGGTATTTCTTAATCTATATCTATTAAAGAGTTAATTGATTCATTCCTATTTAGTTTATGCCATTTACCTATCCTAATGTGTATAAATATCAATACAAATAACTTTATTCTGAATTTTACAAATAAACTTGAATGAGTTTGGAAATGTATGTTTATATACATGCATATATAGTGTTGTTTACATATAAAAATGAAAAGCTAATTGTCAGTAATATGGATCCATGTATGTTATAAACTGATTATACATAAGTATAAAGGCATATATGGTAGAGACATATAATTACTACTTAAAAGTGGGAAAGTGATAACATAAGTTTAATTCATGTCCTTTTTAATGTCTGTAATTTCTACCCTCTGGGAAACTGAAAACTCCATGAGGTGGTATAATAAATTTGCTATGTAATCTTATTCAAATTCATTTAAATTCTCTGTACTTCATTTCCTTTGTTTGTAGAAATAAAGATAATAGCATATGTACCTTAGAACAGTAAGAAATAAATGAGAACATATAAACTTTATAAGTTGGTATCTAACCTAGAGTAGGTAGTAAAATGCGAGCCACAACTGTCAAAGTGTCTAAGACTTTTGAGTTTCTAACACCTGTATTAAATGGGCTTTCTGAGCATTTAGAAGGTGACCTTCACATAACTTTGAAAGCCCTTCCACTTTCTTGATGTTTAATCTTCAGATACTACCATCAAGTAGATTAGGCAGTGCATTATGAATGGTAAGTCATAATAAATGATCTGATTATGCTAAGCGAGGACATTTGAAATACTGGCTATAGACAAAATATTGTTTTTGTCATGGATCAAATTGAAACATTTACTTAGTTTAGAAACATTCTGTAAGAATCACCTTAAAGCTCTTTTGACATAAAAAAGGCCTATAAATTAAATTAGTCTACGTGATCTGACGTGTTCATTGACAGTTTTTCCTTACCTTGCAGTTTTAGGGAACAATGGCATTTAAGATGTATGAGTGTGAATTTTATTAGGATTGATATGAACATTAAATATGATTTATTAGACTTACCTCCTAGCAATACTAAATATTGATCAAGTGTTAGCTTTTACATAAAATGAAGGATAAATATGGAAATGCAGCTTAGTTTCCTAGGCATTCTAAGAAAATTATTGAAGACCTGATTTGAAAATATAAAAGGCCTATAATGTGTTAGTCTATACAGTCTGACTTACTAGACATAACATACTATATCATATAAGTATATATTTTGAATTTTAGAAACAACATTGGCATTCTAGGTGCCTAACACATTCTTTTTGTGGGGTAGAAGACAGAGACTAATATAATCCAAGCTAAGCTCAAACTCATTATGTAGCTGAGGCTGGCTTTAAACTCCTAATGCTCCTGATTTTACCTCTCTGTTGCTTAAAGGCATGAGCCCCCACTGACTTCAGCATAGTCTATTTAAAAATGTAATAGGCATGAATTTTTATTTTTGTAATATTAAATTAAACAAATATATGAAGACTTTTCAACATCTTTTTAATATGAAGACCCACCTGCTATAAATCCCAAAGTTAATTCAGTGATAGGAACAGCAAATGGAAGTATGTCTGGTCTGCAGAGATTATTTACCTAGTTCTTCAATACTAAAAGTAGAATGTTAGGGAATTATTACTTCCTTTAATATAAATAATTTCAGTATTCATGAGTCAGCATTATCGAAGCAAACCAGAACCAAATGAATAAGAGGAATGAATGATCATTGTAGACAAACAGCTTGGATGTTCATTAGCTGATAAATGGAAGAGAATGTGTTATAGCCATATTGTTTGACAATAACAATAAATGATTTACTTTCCCATGCTGTGGCATGGATGAGCCCTCTAAATTCATTCTAAATAAAATAAGCCAGTCACAAAAGGTCATATAATTATTTGTGAAATTCTAGTTTATGAAGCGTCATGAGTAGATACTGAATATAACAATTAGTGATTTCCTAGTACGAGAGACGAGCATATCAATTTAGTCCTAAGAGTGTGAGTTACTCTCTGGTTAACGAAAATGTCCCAAGCGTAGATTATGGTGATAGTTCCACAAGTCTGTGAATATACAAAACCTGTTTTAAATGGGGGAAGGGTAAATTGTATGGTATGTATGTGGCAAACATTTTTAACAATAAAAAGGAAAATTGATGAATTTATATTTGAGAGAGCTTTCAAGCCTCAGAATAACTCAATGAATAAAGAATATGGGCTATTTGAATAATAAAGTTAAATCATTCAGTTTATAGAACTTAGTATAAAAATTCATTTTTAGACTAAACTGTTTCTAAGTCTCAACAATTTAATCAGTTTTAACAAAATCTGTGTAGTGTATATTTTCAGAGAAAGTAAACATAAAATTGGAATCTAACAACTATAAATAAGGAATAATTCTTTTCCTACTTACAGAGTTTTAAAATAAGTTTTGAGTTAACAATAGAAACAAAAGTTTTTAAAAATCCAGGAGTTTAGTGTAAATATTAGAAGTTAGGAAATGTTCTCATTGGGGCACATTAGAAGTCATTACCTTGAATGCTTTATTAGTAAAAAGAAAGTCATTAAAATAAATTAGTTAAGTACTTAACATAAGGAGATAAAATATGGAGAATTAAATAGAAAAAAGTTGTCAACAAAATAAAAGCTGAAGTGACTAAAATTAATCAAATATGTTACTAGACTAAAACCACCACTTTTTGGCAAAGACTAAGCAGGTACAATCTTTAAGAGGAATGGTAATAGTGAAAAATGAAAACAGGAAAGGAGATAAATAAAATGCAACATTGAAAGACAAGAAATAAATTAGTCACTGCTACTAGTAACTATGAGAATATAGTATACAGTTCTAGAGCACACCATCAAAACATGGAAGAAAACAATATAAAATTGACACAAGAAAACTTTATCAACCAGCCTAATAAACACAGAACCAGATATGCCTGCAGTCATCAGACTCAACAGATGCTGCAAGTAAACCTTTAACTAATTAAACCTTACTTAACTTTCAAGTGCTAATGATAGAAGTAGTTACAGTAATTATATATAATGTTTATTGAGCTATTGCTGTGTTCTGGACAGCACTCAGCACTTTACATACCTGAGGAAATTCAGTCTGCACAGTAGTCTATGTGGGTAGCAGCAGCCTCTGTCTAAACACTTTCATTTGTAGTAGAGTCTGTTTGTTCTTGAATAGTTGTCATCACTGTTCTGATTGCCGTGAATGAAATATGTTTCTTAGTTACTGCAGTCCATTAGCACTATTTCTATCTTTTAGAATAGTATGGTATAAATTAGCATCTTTCTGCTTATCAACACCTTATAGATTCTGGAAAGTAGTCCTCATAATATTCTCTAGCTTTAGCTATTTTGTTTAAGGCCTGCTTAAATATTAAGAGGGTGCTGAAGCTGTGTGGCTTTCCTCATCTTAGTCATACCCACATAGATGCGAACCCAAACCCCCAGTGATGTATGCCTGTAATCCCGGCACTCGGAGGTAGCTGAGATAGGAAGGTTGTGATTTCAGCCCCAACCTTGGCTGCATTGAAAGATCCTGTCCATTTTTTAAATAAAATTTAGGAAAAAAGCACAATAGGGAGGTCACTTTTATTTTAGAATTACATCTTATAATTATTTTTTAACTCTATATTAACTCAGAGTGAGCAATTGTCTTTTGCAAAGACTTTATATCCATATTTTAGCATCCTTTGGACCTATAGCTCTCTGAGTTTCTTGTATGATTTTATAAAACTACTGTTAGTATTTACATGGTCCTTTCTTCATGTTCTTTTAGAACTCTCTAATGTAAATTGTGTTGGCCTAGTTTTGATATATTTTAAACTCTTTCCTTATAACTTGTAATTCAGTGACCTCTTCATGATGCTTATTATATTCTTTTTAATTTAAGTATTATTTTCCTTAATAGAGAACATTAAGACAAAATAAAGGTTGTCGCCGTCAGTTGTGCTGCCTTAATAAAACAAGGCTGAGTAACTTACAAAGAACAGAAATTTGTTTTCTCATAGCCCGAAAGTTCAGGATCAAGGTACTGGCAGGGTTAGTTGTCTGGGGAAAGTTACTTTCTGCTTCCAAGGCTAGGTTATCTAGTTGCTACATTTTCTGGAAGGAAGGGGGCCTCATGTCTTCACATGGTAATGATGAGAGCAAAAATAAGATGTTGCATGAAAACTCTTTTATGAGGATCTAATCCCACCTGTAAAAGAAGGAACCCTCGTACCTGAGTCACCACTCCCTCTTAATACTATCACGTTGGCTGTTTGCTTGGAAAGAGCACCTTAAACTTTAGCAATTGTCAGAGAAAGAGCTTCTAAAGATTAAGTTTATCTGGGGGAAAATAGCATTGCATTGGGAATATGCATGCTGTGGTAAACTGAGTTTAGTCCAAGTACTTCAGGGAAGGAGAAGCTTTAAAGAGAAGTGAAGAAAACTACACTGGTAATTTTAAAACAATGATCCATTATATTTTACTCTTCTGGATTTTTGAGGGGTCCACCACATAGCATCCAAATAAATCATGTAGGCTTATTCTTTGTTATGAATGGCTGGCTTTAGTTTGGCTTGTTTCTTGCCAACTTTTCTTAACTTAAATTATCCCCATCTATCTTTGGCCTCAGGGCTTTTATCTTCCTCTATTCCTGTATACCTTTTCTTTCCTTCTTGCTCCGTGTCTGGCTGTGTAGCTGAGTGGCTGACCCATGATGTCCTCCTCCCCTTGTTCTTGTGTTGTTTCTGCTTTGTTTCTCCTTCTGTTTATCCTCTCTGCCTGCCAGCCCTGCCTATTCTTGCTCCTGCCTCACCATTGGCCGTTCAGCTCTTTATTAGACCATCAGGTGTTTTAGACAGGCAAAGAATCACAGCTTTGAAGACATAAACAAATGAGCGTAAACAAAAGCAACATATCTTTACATCCTTAAACAAATGTTCCACAACATAAACAAAAGCACACATCTTAAAATAATATTCCCCAACAATGATCTATGGCCACAAGGAGTAAAAGGAATGGTACCAGTCCACCCCTGAGTAGCTAATGCTGAGGGAGTATCCTTAGAGAAGTATCTGTATGTGTCTGGGGTGGAGTGGGGTAGAGTTGTGATAGCCTTTGTGTAAGGCTGTGGTTTGGGCAGTCTTTTGTGATATTGTATATCAGGTAATCATACAAAATTGTTCTTCATTTTTCAGTTCAAGTTGGCACAACTGTTATTCTGTCAGCTTTGTACAAGAGTTGTAATTTTTCTGTCTGCTGCTTGAAGCAGAATGTTGTTTGTCATGGATAAACTTTGGAGTCAGATATTCTTGGGGTGAATCTCTGACTGGCTGTGCTACTTAGCTATATGAACCTGGTCACATCATTTGTTTACTTTGAGTATGTTTTCTTCTTTGTACTTATTGTTATTTTGCCTTATATTTTATGGGTCAAGCAAGATAATATGTATATCAAGAAGTTAATATCAACAGTTTAGCTCATAAAAAGATTAATTATAAATGCAAGTTTATAAACAAAAATTACCACATCATTATCTTTCTTATGCAGTGGGTCAGTCTTTCCCTTACTCATGGTTTGATTGTTTTTTTTAATACCTCCGCAATCTTCTCTTTGCTATCTTAATACAGTTCTTCTCAGTTGGGACTTTTTTCTTGCTTGACAGTATAATTAAAGGGTTTTTGTACTCTGTCTTTGATTCTGTTTTGTCTCTGTATATGCACCTTTTTGAACACAATATTTTTTAAAACTGATTTTTCTTCTTTTTTTATTTATTATGTGTACAATATTCTGTCTGCATGTATACCTACAGGCCAGAAGAGGGCACCAGACCTCATTACAGATGGTTGTGAGCCACCATGTGGTTGCTGGGAATTGAACTCAGGACCTTTGGAAGAGCAGGCAACGCTCTTAACCACTGAGCCATCTCTCCAGCCCTTGAACACAAATTTTTTTATCAGAGCTGGGCATGATGTAGCTCATTGGAAAATTAGCATGATGCCCCAGGATCAATTTCTAGCACTCCTTTCTGTCACACAATTAATAAAAACCCAGAGACAGATTTCAGGTTTCAGCCTGAATGTGAGAAAAATAAAACAGCCAGCTGCTGGCTATGACCTCAGTCCAAAATGGCAATCCTGCCTCCAGGAATCCCAGAATGAGACTGAGTCTCCTCCCACCTTGTATTCCTCTTTAGGGCTGGGATTAAAGGCATGTACCACTATCCCCTGGTTTCTGTGGCAAACTAGTGTGCCTACTGGGATTAAAGGTATGTGTCACCACTGCCTGGTCTGTAAGGCAAGCTTTATTTATTAAAATACAAGTGAACTATCATTATACCTTTCCTCTCCCTAAATTTAAAAATTGGTGGGTAGTCATATTTATTTCTTTAGATGCTTCTATATAGTTAATAATATATGTTACATTTCATTTTTTATCTAAACCATCTGTTTTCCATCCTAAAATTCCCAACTATTGCCTCATAGCTTCTTTTCTCTACATTTTTATAAGTCTCTTTACCTAAAATCTAAATGTAGAAATGATCTGTTCACTATTTCTTTTGGAGTTGTGGCAAATGAAGTATCAAACTAGGACACCTAGGACCTGAGATGGAGGGGCAGGTTAGTGCGATCACAGTTATGAGTAGAAACCCTGCCCAGTGGGGTTGGCAGAGTGGCAGGACATGAGTAGAGCCTGTCAACCTTAGGGAACCAAACAGATGTCAGGCTAGTTCCAGCACTCGAAGGGCTGAGATAGGAACATCATGAGTTTGCTACCATCCCAGGCTACATAATGAGAGCAGTCTCCAAAAGTTAGTTAGTTAATTGGTATCTGAGGGATTAGGGTAGATAAAATTCCAGGTGGCAAATAAACAATAAAAGAATGTACTATTTGTTTGCTATTTATCTTTATGAGCTCTCTATAATAAGGTGGAGTTATGGCTTATAACTCTGGACCTAAAAGAACTGTATAAAGTCAAGAGCCTAGTTGGACATAAATATGGGTCAGAATTCCATATACAGATTGGCTGGCAGACATATTTCAACAGTCAGGGTGGTTGCTGTGAACCCCATGACCTGAGTTTGATCCCTTAGACCCACATGGTAGAAGATGTTTTGATCCGCACAGCTTGGATGTGGAAACCTGACGGGTGTGGCAAATGAATGAAAAAAAGGACAGAGTCACAAACACACACAGAAAAGCTGGGGTTATTTTGTTTGTGTACACTCTGATGGAGAGTAGCACCAACTACTGAAGCAATGCAGAAGCTCAGTATATTTATTAGCTACAGCACAGTGGGGAGGAGTTAGCTAGAGTTTCTGTAGGAGGTGCCTGTACACTGTTCCATGTCAAACATAACACATTCTCTCAGGACTTCATCTGTTCTTTACATGTTCACTCAAGGTTTCTTGGGCTTCCTACAAGGAAAGAACCAATTCCCAAAAATTATCCCCTGACTCCCACTTGCATGTCATATCATCACCTACTCTACCCACCTAAATAAATGTAATAAAATGTGATTTTTTAAAAATTTGCAATGTTTTTATAATAAGTTTAGATTTTTTAAATTATTTTAAAGAATTCCATACACATTTATTTGCAAGCTCACTATCTAGGTCTAGGTAGATTGGCTTCTTTTGACTTTCTGTTGGCTTACATGTAAAGATGACAGTACTTTAGGCTGAAAGGAATACAGAAGTATTTGTAAAGAATTTCTTTCTGTGCCGTTTGCTTATTTTGACAGATATGTAAGTATGATTTGGAGGTGACTTGTTTCTTTTTTAAATAATTTATTTTTATTTCATATGCATTGGTGTACATCTGTATGAGGATGCTGGTTCTCCTGGAACTGGAATTACAGACAGTTTTAAGCTGCCATCTGGGTGCTGGGAATTGAATCTGGGTCCTCTGAAGAGCAGTTAATATTCTTAACTGCTGAGCCAACTCTCCAGCCCTGGGGGTGACTTATTTGTAAAATAGCATTGTATTTATCTGCTTGTGGATCTGTAAAATTCTCTCCCATAACCCTAGATAAAACTCAGTTTTTAAAATAAAAAGAGAGAGAGAGAGAGAGAAAGAAAAGAAAAGAAAAAGCACTGGGCTGTGTTCTATGAGTCCTGCTGAAAGGAAGAGGGAGTGTATAAGCCGGAAAGTTGGGGGAGCAAGATCATGACCTGGGAAACCCACAGAGACAGCTGACCTTAGCTCCTGGGAGCTCGTGAACTCCTATCTGAACCAACCATTAGGGAGCCTGCATGATGGGACCGACCTAGGTCATGTTCATGTATGTGACAGTTGTGTAGCTTGGTCTGTTTGTAAGGTTCCTAGCAGTGAGATCAGGACCTGTCCCTAGAGCTTAGCTGGCCTTTGGGAACCTGTTCCCCATGCTGGATTACCTTGCCCTGCCTTGATGCAGGGGGAGGAGCTTGGTTCTGCCTCATCTTGATGTGCCATGGTTTGTTCAAGCCCATGGGGTGTCTGCCCCTTTTTGAATGGAGACAGAGGAGGAGTAGATGGGGAGGAAGGTAGATGGGAGGTGGTAGGAGAGGAACAGGAGGAGAAGAGGGAGGGGAAACTGTGGTCTTTATGTAAAATAAATCAAATAAATTAAATTTATTAAATTAAATAAAATCTATTCTTGCCATGTTACATAGATCTCTTTGTTTTGAGGGATTTTTTTTAACTATGACAATACATTTTACTTGAAATTCTGATTTGCTTAAATTAATAAGTAGATATGAGAGCTAAACTTTTTCAAAATGTAAATGTGTAGGGGAGAAGGAAATGCAGTAAAAGAAATCCTACCAAGTAGAAAAGTTGTCCATCACTTGGTCACGGACTCCCTTGGATCCATTTTTAGCAGCAACATGACGGTTCTAAGAGGTAGATACCATTTTGTAACCTGGCAAATACCAGGGAAATTATAGGAAGATGGAAATCCCTCATTTCTCATAAAATCCTCTACAGTTTCACGTGACATTCCTAGAAATCTGTTTTTATGCTTCAGTGACTCTGTCCTTTCCTACTTGCTTTATGTTCACCTGCTGTAGAATGTGAGTTTCAAAATGCCAAATGTGGGTGTAAGAACTGCCTGATGTCAGCCATTAAGAATACTTCTCATTCACACCATTTCACAAAGGGCAAGTAAGTACCCATAATTCAAAAGGAATTCTTAGCAGGTCTCTCAATGAGCAGTACATAATAGTATGGGATTATGAAAGGTTTAACAAAAAATATATACTAGGTTTATAGTACAGTTTTTATAGTACTAAACCAAATTGACAAATTAAACAACTAAGAGCAATAAACATAGTTCATGAAAAAAATATCCCTCTGATAAAAATTTTAAACACCAGAGGGCAGAGTGTTCTAAAAATCTTTTCATTCAGCTACCTTTTATTATAATACCATTCCTTTCCCAAATGACAGCCATTCTTTCATGTTGTTGAATGAATTGTGAAAACCACAAAATTTACCATTAGCAAGTTTTCTACAAAAGCCTGCTTGATGACTTTGTTTTGTCAGTCTGGTGAGCAGTGCTTTGAGTTATAATGGAGTTGGTTGAACACCTGTGTTTTCCTACTTTTTGATAAAAGTCTGTTTCTGATTTCTGATAGTGATTATTTGTTTAAATACACAGCTGTATTATATGGTAAATTTTCCAAATACAGATTAGTTTAATAAAGTAAGCAAAGAGAGAATATGTATATTTGATATGTGTATATCAGTATACACTCATTTTTAAGTTGATTTTTAAAAGAATTTCTTGAGTACTCATTTACAGTTTCCACCTTCCAGACTCTTCCAACTCCTGTGCACCTCCCATTTCCTCTCATTTATAGCCTCTTCTATAATTACAGCTGTTAATACATAGTATGTATACATTGTACTGAGCCCAGTAAGTGTTCTTATGTACATGTGTTTGGGGCTGACCACTTGGGATTGGATAATGTATTAGGACTTAATAATAAAACCATTCAAGAAGAGCCCTTATGAGCTAGTGATCTACTTTAAGTGTTGTAATTGTAACATAAAGGTATTATCACATGATTGGGAAAGTTTTATTTAGTATTTAGGTTATAAAAGCAACATAAGAAGTGAAAACAGCATAATGAATCTTCAGAAATACCTAAAATATTATTCATAACATTCATGAAACAAAAATATTGCTTTTCAATATGTCCAGTCCCAACAGCTTGTCCTTCAGAGTTCAAAGTGTTTTATTCTCTTATTGATCTTCAGTAATTTTCTGATGTGTAGGTAATCATGTTCTATGACTTTTAAACAGTATATGTTCTTCTGTGTGAGAGGGTGCTGGTGATTGAAGCCAGAGCCTCACACATGCTAGGAATGCATCCTACCTCTGAGCATGCTTGTTTCTCTTATCTGTTATCACTGTTGCAAGCTGAAGTCCTGAGCTGTAGCCATTTATAGGAAAGATGTAGGCCCACATAAAATTCTGACCAAAGCTTGAATTACTGTAATAATTCAAGTAAGACCTGATACTTACACTGTGAGAGTGGAGAGTTCATATATTCATCTGATCTCAATATTGGTCTGCCTTGGGGCACTGGGACACTTATCTCTGATGACCATCCCTATGAGAAAACTCATAGGGAGGAGTGGAAACAGAACAGGCATAAAAAGAATAGAGAATTTCACGTAAATTTAGATTCATTCTCTGTATTTGAATCTGGGAGTTAGGATTTGAACAAGGGAGTTAGGAATTAGTAGTCAAGGGAATACTCCTTAAATCCCTTTCTGCCTTTTAGTTAAATGAACCATTTTAAGCAAAACAAAACCTATGCTGTCTTTTCACATATCTCTACCATATCCTCATCCTTCAGCTCCTGCAAGGCATAAATACAGTGGGTAAATGATTTCCAAGTTTACAGTATTTTTTCAGAACTATTTTGAATCTAGCTAATACATGGATCACCTCGACTTGGTTTGTAGAATGACATTTTGTGAGAAAAACTTGTGCTTTGACCCCAAATATTAAATCATTGATATTCTAAAGTCACGACTGAAGAGAATTTGCTTCAGAAATAACTAGTGAGACATGATAATTGTCTTAGGTAGAGTTTCTATTACTGCAACGAAGCAAGTTGGAGAGGGAAGGGTTTATCCAGCTTACACTTGAGTATCGCTCTTCATTACTGAGAAAAGTGAGGACAGGTTTTTGGAGGCAGGAGCTGATGCAGAGGACATGGGGAGGTACTGCTTACTTGCTTGCTTCCCTTGGCTTGTTCAACCTGCTTTCTTATACAGAGCCCAGGACCACATGTCCAGGGCATGCACCACCCTGGATTAGGCCTTCCTTCATTGATCACTAATTGAGAAAATGCCTTACAGCTGGATCTCATAGAGGCATTTTCTCAACTATGGCTCATTCCTCTCTGATGACTCCAATTTGTGTCAAATTGACACAGCATCAGCCAGGACAATAATGTTTCATTTTAAAGACTTACTAGATAGAAGACTACAGTGGGAACGCAGAACCAAGTAATGCCGTCTGTAAAATTTTCAAGTTAAACATGAATGCTCACTTTTCACTTGACCTTACTAGTCAGATGAAGTAAAAAGTAGTTGAAGATTATCTGAAGCAAGTTCCTTATTTTGTATGTCTGTTAGTGTCATTCTGTGGAAACCAATCTTACTTTCTCACTGTTACCATTTTATAAGATATATATGTCATGACAGGCTGTAGAATTATGCTTAACTATTTAACCTCAAATAACCCTTTAACTGTATTCCAAGGCCTCCTCACCTACTCTGAATAAAGAGAAATGGTCACTGTGTTAAGTGTGTACAGTATGATGACTCTAAATATCCTATCAGACATGAAAATTAGCCTAGAAATCCAAGTACCATGGTATATCTCCAATCCTGGGTACTTAAGAAGCTAAGACAAGAGTATCTTTGAGTTCCCGACCAGCCTAGGCAATGTAGTGTGTGTCTGTCTCTCTCTCCCTCTCTCCATCTCTCCCTTCCTTCCTCCCTCTCCCTTCTCCCTCTTCTTCCCTCACTCTTCACTCCCTTCTCAAAAAAATGCCTATCCTAGAAAATATTTAACTTTTCAGATCATTTTTGGTTAAAATCTACTTAAGCTCATTTCTACTTTTTATCTTAATTATTTTTCTTAACTAGGTATTTTTATGTAAAATAGTGCTTCAGGCCTTAGAATTATATTGTTTTATTCTAATATCAGAATGATTTTAGGGAGAAGGTAGAAAATATGTTATTGTTCATACTTTGCTGATGATCAATCTAGTGAGGGGAGTTATTGAGTTAGTTACCCATGCTGATGTCTGGTAAGCTGTAGTAGGAGGACACTCGTTCTGTTTCCCGGCTGTCCAGACCTGAAATAATCAAATAAAACTGTATTAATTAAATCATTGCTTGGCCTATTAGCTCTAGCTTCGTATTGGCTAGCTCTTACATCTTGAATTAACCCATTTCTATTATTTTATACTTTACCATGAGGCTCATGGTTTACCAGCAAGGTTCCAGCACCTCTGTTCCCAGCCATGGCTACATGACTTCTCCTGTCTCCGCCTTCTTTCTCCCAGCATTCAATTTAGTTTTCCCTGCCTAGCTCTACTCTGCCCTATCACAGGCCAAGGCAGATTCTTTGTTCATTAACCAATAAAAACAACACATATTCAGAAGGACCTCCCACATCAGTAAGCAACCAAATTGATGTTACAGCTATAGTCAGAAGAAGGCATGTGGTTTGTAATGCACTGAAGTCCTTCTTGTCACATTTAATGTAGCTGCTATCATTTCTAGAGATTAGTGCATCAGGGAGCTTTGACCAACAGATACATATTTTATACTAGAATTATTATCATAGTGCCTGCCTGTGAAAGAGAACAATAATGCATTAATTTCCAAATTATTTTGCTTTTGATTGTATCTTAACATTTCATTATATAAGTGGTAATGGAAAAGAAACACTTTGTTATGAAAAAGAATGATTTAATATGCAACTGCATTCTAAATAGATGCTATAGAATAGCACCAATGGTCTGTGCCCCAGGAATCTAATAAAAGATTTTCCCTCACAGCTCAGTTCAGGGCCATATCTAGAATACTTCACAAGAGAATACCTTTTCAGCAATCCTTATATTGATACCATTCTTAAGTCTTTCTCCTATACGTCCTTTTGGAAGCTATCCTACTATCCACTGGAGGGCAAAGAACTCTTCTGGATTCTTGAGAGTTTTTTTTTTTTTTTTTTTTTTTTTTTTTTGAGAGTTTTGAAAAGAAAAGCTATACAGAAGAAGTTTTTTTTCCAGGCCTTTAGAAGCATGGGGTGGAACAATGACCTTATCACATGAAAATTATGCAGTAATTTCTTTGATTGTGAATAAAGGCAATAAGCATCTTTAGTGAAGTTTTGGTGACTTTGAACCTTCCTTGTATGTAAAAGGAATCCAATGGCATATCTCTCTTTGAAGCTGGTATTATTGCTATTTTATGAGTAGGTCTGTTGATGACGCTGCAGTTTTTGGTGTATCTGATGCATACCATTCTAAATAAAAGGTATTCAATCTGAATATACCTGAGTATTTTAAAACAACTTTTTTGCTATCTTAGATTCTAGGTAATGTTTATATTGTAGCGATATATCAATGTCTAATTTTAAAATCTGACCCAATATATTATGAAGATACTTCAGATTTATGTGTTAGCTTACCAAAGTACTATATTTTATCCTTTAAATTGCCTTATTATAGGTTTTGAGATTTTTTTGTCGCTGTTTACATACTAACTGCATTTTTGCAGTATGTATTTACACAACTCAGAGTCAGGAATTCAAGAATTTAGATTCCTAAAAAGGATCAGAGGAGTTTGTAGCTTTAAGGCACAAGATGCTTAAAGCTTTTTAATATAAATTGTTCCCAGAATCCATGTCACAGCTCCTTCTATGGTGCTGCTCTTTCCCCCTTTCTCTTGGTTGCTATGACAACAGCAGCACTGCGCCATTCATCAGCTCTGGACCTGGGCTGCACTGTTAGTCTTCCGTGTTACTCCTGAATGTTAAGAACATCCGTGAATCATTCACTCTGGTTAATGCTACGCCATTAGAAACCTCAGAAACAGTTCTTCAGCAATTTTCTCTAGCAGAAGAGTAAACTAAACTGCGCCACAGAGAAAACCTGTATAAAAATATATTTCTCTCAAATGGGATCATACAATCTGTATTTGCTGCAGTATTCTGAAAAAATAACTTCATGTCAAGCAATCTAATGAAAAGATCTCATCTATATAATATTTCTTGAAGTCATTAGATGTTCAAAACAAATACAACAGTGCTTGCTTGTGTGGATAAAGAAGGAAGCAGGTGATGTTGTTAGGGGCTATAAGCCCCTTTGGGAGCATCTCTTGTGCATTGGGACCATAATCAACATCTGCTAGAAGAAGTGTCACCTGTGAGGCATAGTAAGTTCTGGGCACTAAGAAGAGCTGGCTGGAGAAGATGAAAGTGTGGATCATTACTAACGTGTCAGCACCGAGAACATGGCTAGTGAATAAGCCTGGAAATGGGAAGCAAACTGCAGAGTGTTGTCAGATGGGGAAGGAAGAGTAAAGGCTGTGAGTATGAGAAGCCGAATATTTGTATGTTCCATGGTTTCTGAGCTGTAAGGCCTACTTTGAGATTTGTAGGAAAAGAAATGCAGCCTAAATAGACTCCAACACCTCGTTAGCAGAAAACCCATTAAGAAATTTTCATCAGATGCATTTGTTTAATTTTTAATTGTGTTCTTTTATGTATTGTTTCATGAACCTTTAAAAAAATCTCTTGTGTTTTTAAAAAGAACATTTATTGCAAAGAAATGAGTTTGGAACTGTTGGGTTTATATGTAAATGTGAAGGTCAGATTTGTTTTTCAACATTATGATTCCAGAATGGATCTCTACTTTCCATTGCAGTAGCCTTATCAGTAAATTCCCTTTTTAAAAATTTAAAGAAATGTAGACTTGGCAAGCAGTCTTTCTTAATACATCACATTATCTGGAATGTTTAGAAATAAATGACTATTTCTGCATCTTTTGAGGATACAACAATTGTTTTCAAAAATGGCTTTATTTGCCTTTCATATTTATTTGAGTCTACTTTATCAGTTAAATTTAAACTAAATTATATTTCTGCCCTTTTAAAACTTGCACTTCCAGATCAATTGGTAATTACTAACTTTAGATAAATTGAGTGTACATTTGGATTTTATAGGCTGCTTATTTTCTGCTTTTTAATTTTCTCTTTTTAGCTATTTGGCTAACCATGGTAACTTAGAAATGACCTAAAACTAGGAATTGGATTTTTAAAAATTAGAATATTTAGACTGATCTTCAGCCACCTCAAAAAAGGGAAAAAAAAGCATTTTGATCTGTACTTATTCTTTTTATTTGTATCTTCTTGTTTCAGAAAATGTACATTAGACATGAGGGTGGGTATCTTTGATTTATATAGTTAGATGAAAACATATTTTGTACTTTGGATTTCTGATCTTCTCATGTTTGAGACTTTCAGTTATAAATCTGTATATGAATCTGTCCATTGTTTAGAAACCTTTAAATATGAAGAATTACTATATTAAGATGTAGTAAAAAACTGTTACTCATACTCACAGTGATGTGTCATTAATGAAGCAATTTTGCTTCTCTTATCTATGATTAACATGTTAAGTAAATCGAATATTTGCATTTTAAGTGTTGTTTTGCGACTTAAAATACAATTTAAAATTTTACATATACTGAACTACTGTGTAAATTATAAATTGATAACTCCTTTGTAGTCTATACTATAACTCCTTTGTAGTCTATACTCATATCTCATAAATATATATAAAAGATTTTATATTGAATTATCTCTGAAATCAAAATTTTTATTAATAGTAACAAAGGCTAATTGAGATTTTTAAATAAGGTTAGGATTTCTTATTGTTTTATTTTCAAGTAATACTCCTTGGCATACCCTTTGATTTTCATGTTTCTAGCTTTATCCAATATGGCTTATGAATAATTTGTTTCTTTACATATGTGGGCTAATTTAAATTTTAACTATAATTTTCCATATTTTAGAAGATATTGTAGTGTGTCCTTTCACAATAGTCAGTCCCTATTCTGTTGGGTTGGTGCATGTCAGTGTCATACCTTAGACTTCCTAATGTGAAAAACATTCAAGCTACAGATTTATGTGACAATATTCTATGAAAAAGTTTCAAAATGATTTGACATTGTCTTGCAGTTTACTTTTTGGAATATTTTTAAAGTCTTTTTGATATTATTCACATGACATATAAAGTCTTAGTTGATAGTATTACTTTCAATTGGAATAAAATATAAAAAATATACCGAATACATAACACACAAAGATTATAAAAAAGGCTTAAGTTTGTCCCTTCAGTTTCATTGACTAAAATTTTAATAATGTGTTAATAATGCTTCTGAATACCCAAGAATATGGTAATAACAATAATAAACTTCCATTAAGAAATACTAAAACTAAAAAGAAATATTAAAGCTAAAAGTTAAGTTGATATTTAAAATCTAAGAATGAGTTCCCGTTACCCTGCTTATTTTTTCTCATGGGAATGTCATAGCATTTCAGTGATAAATGTGTGTTCTTTACTCCCCCATTATTCATATATATATATATATATATATATATATATATGTACTGTCATGTTTACATATTTATATGTAAGTACATATGATATATATATTTATAACAGTATAAAAATATATATCTATAAAATGTCTATATATTTTTATACTGTAAGCTTTACAAGTTAAGGCAGGCTAACTTTTTTTGTTATTCAACTATAAAATCAATGCAATAATACTTTTTTGTAGTATTAGTAGTATAGGCATTAAATATAGACTGCTTGGCATGGAAACAGATGCCCAAAACCTTAGTACTTGAGGGATGAAGGGAGATCAGCTTCACTTAGATAGCAAGTTTGAACTAGAGTTTGGGGCCATTCTGGGCTACATGAGACCCAGTGCCAAAATAAAACAAAACAAAGAGTAATGAACCAGATGTAGTGAAGCATGCCTGTAATCCCGGCATTTAGGAATTAGAAGTAGAAAGATCATGAGTTCAAGACTAATCTTAGGCTGCATGAGGAGATCCTGCCTCAAAAAACAAGAAAATAAAAGTAAAGTTAAACAAAACCAAGGAAGATAATAACTGGGATCCACCAAATATACTTAGCACAAAAGATTATTCTGTTAGAAATACCTCCCCTTTCTTTCCTCACTCTCACTCTCTGTTGGCCCAAATTGCTACTACTTGGGCTTTTCCCTAGGAGTTTTTTTAGGACAGACATTTGAATGTTTACCAAATGGGCTATGATGTCTAATTTAAAAGCAAATAGATGTGTTGGCTTAAAATGCAACCAACCTTGAATTCAACCCACAACAGCACACAAAAACGTCAGACAGTAGCACACAGCTGCAATCTCACTTTTCAGGAAGTGGAGGTGGGTAGATCAGGAGTTCAAGGTCATCTCTAGCTAACCTAGCAGGTAGAAGACCTGAGTTACTTTAGACTTTGCTTCAAAAAAACAAAACAACAAAGAAAACAACAACAACAACAGCAAAAAGTGGCATTAGCAGAGCCGGAGAGATGGCTCAACAATTAAGAGCACTAGCTGCTCTTCCAGAGGACCCAGGTTCAATTCCCAGCACCCACATGGTGGCTCTCAACTGTCTGTAACTCCAGTTCCAGGTGACCTGACACACTAACTCAGATACACATGCAGGTGAGACACCAATGCACATATAATAAAAATAAATACATAAAATAAAAAAAGAAAAATAAACCTCAGCATTCCTAGAAAGTTTCACAATTTTCTCACCTAAAGTTTTCTTCATTTATTTTTATTTTATCATCAAAATATATGTTTCCCCCAAGATATTTAAACAAACCCACTCTGAAGGAGTTTTGCATTTTACACACCCAAATATATTTCTATTTACCTTTAAGTTTTAGATATGCTACTTGGATCACCTCCATCTTAAAAGTGGAGATTCTGAGATGAAAGAAGCATGTGCATCTTTGTGGAGAAAGAGATTAAGAATCAGTAGGTAAGATGGAGGTGAATGTGGTTCAACCTGGAATGTCCACCCATTCAAAAGAGAGAAGAGTAGTAGTTTGGAGTTGAATCTAGCTGTAGTGAACAAGAAAGGAATCTGTTGTGCGGCTGCAGAGGAATGACCATAGAGAAGCTGTTTCCAAACCTCTACAAAGGTCTACATTAAGGTACATACCTGTTTAACCCTTTCATATCTAACATATTGGACAGCCAACCCTTTTCTCCTTATGTAACCCTACAAGATCGTGTGGAACAAGTGCGTAAAGAAGCACACTTTGCCAGCTCATAAAGGCCAGATCATTTATAAGAAGAGCAGATATAGATGTGGAATATTGAACAATGCAGCAGTTGTCTTGGTACTCCAGAGATGATGGAAAAATTACAATTTAACAAGTGTTTCAGATAAATTTTACTTGAAAATCTTGCAGATTTGAATTTTTTTTTACTTGGCATTTTAACTCAGGATCTCTTTCTATAGCCCTGACTGTCCTTGTAATTCACTGTTTAGACCAGGCTGGCCTTGAACTCCCAGGGATACATCTGCCTCCGCTTCCCGAGTGCTGGCATTAAAGTCTGCACCACCACACCCAGCAAGTTAGTGATTTTTAAATTAGAGAAAAGTTTATATTGATTATTTGGATTAGAAAAGAAGATGATAAAGTAACCAGAAAAATCTTGAAAGTAAGAATACACTAGAGAGTAAACATATCAGTTTATCTGGAGTAAACCTTTTATGAAAAGATGCTGAAGATTACTGACATCAAATTGAAACAGCCTTTGGAAATGGTGATAAACCAAGCTGACAGGGAAAGTACAAAAGAAAAAGATGAAAACAAAACAAATCAAGCAAGTTGATACTGTGAAAGATCCATTCTTGATGGCAAGGTTTAAGGATGGGTATTGATGGCCTCAGTAGGAGTAGAGAGAGATTAGGGCAAGTTTCCAACATCTAAATTTTAAAATTGTACACATGGACAGTGGTTTAGGTACTTGTCTTGTACTGAGACAAAAGCAACTTAAGAAGGAAGGGTTTATTTGGACTCACAGTGTAACAGTGTAGTACATCTTAGTGACAGGAACATGAAGCAGCTGGTCATGTTACAATCAGTAGAATGAATACTGGCTGTGTGTGTGTGTGTGTGTGTGTGTGTGTGTGTGTGTGTGTGTGTGTGTGTGTGTGTGTGTGTGTGTGTGTGTGTGTGTGTGTG
>PVIU01027806.1:0-19911 GCA_004026605.1 Ondatra zibethicus | reverse complement strand
GAGGTGTACTGTGGGGAGGTGTACTGTGGGGAGGTGTACTGTGGGGAGGTGTACTGTGGAGAGGTGTACTGTGGAAAGGTGTACTGTGGAGAGGTCCAGCTGTACTGAGGTAGGGGTGAACCTTACAGATTCTTGTCTGGCTGTAAGAATCTTTCTGCCTTCCATGCAGAAAAACTTGAGAACAAATTGATGCACTCCCTCATTAGAAGAGTTGGTTGACAATCCCTGTTTTGGGACAGTGGGGCACAAGCAAGCTACCAGAAGGCTTTCCTGAGGTGGTGCTTACCTGTATCTTCAGAACCAAGTTGACACCGGCTGCATAGAGAAGAGCTAGTCTCCGTCAAGAGCAGGAACATGGAAGCAGCTGTCAAGGCTGGGACAGCACTCAGTCCTGGGACTCTGAGCCTAACTTGTTTCCTTCTCAAGTCTGAATCAAGATAGAAGCTGGAGAAACTCCCATGCTAGAAACAGACTCTTTGCAGGCTGCAGAGTAAGCGACGGCCACCCAGAGCTTCAAACCCTGGGAGGGCTAGACTCCCTCTCCTGAAAAGAACAGAGTTTTGGTGCACGTCTCCTGCCTTTGGCTCAGAGGAGTCTCAGGTAGTCACTTGCCTTAGCTTAGCTCACACATTGTCATGGCTACTGTGAACAGCCCCCCTGCTTTGCACTGTCAGCCTGTCTCAGGGATACACTCTTGCTTGTCTGTTTCCTGGTCTGTTGATAAGTGACAGAATGATATTTTCAAAACTAATAACATGGTTCATCCCATATCCTCCCCAGCAGACAGTTCTTGGCTAGAACTAGTTGCTTTGGTCTGTTCAAACAGAATGTGTCAGAGTGATGCTGAAGCAATAAAAGAATGGTTGGTGACCATTTTTGGACAGGAAATGGAAAGGTCAAGGCCCCATCCAGACCAAAATAGCACCATGTAATTTTTTTATATACAAATCCTAAGACAATATAAACTACACCTGATGACAGCGGGTGGGCCAGGGATTGTCTGAAAGGGTGGGAGGTGGAGTTTGGAGGGATGATAGGCAGTGTTTGCAAAAAGGTATGGGAGAACTAACTTTTGGGGTGATACATATACCTATTATCTTGATTTTAGTGATAACTGTATGCAGATATCAAAATTCATCAAATAATACACTTTAAATATGGAGTTCATGGCATGCCAGTTATGCCTGTTGAAGACATAAATATCAGTAACAAAAATAACCAAGCACTAACTATCCCTTCTCAAAGCTATCTTTCCTACTTGCTCTCTTAATTTTTACTCAGGAGATTTTGTCTTCTCCTTTGCCCACAGGATCCATCCTAGGTTCAGTGAGCACTCTTCTTCACCGGAACAGGTTCTACTGTTTGGTGAGAACTTTCGGCTGAACTGGCAGCCCCACTCCTTAACCTGTACCACCTTCCATGATGCTCAGGAATACTTTCTGGTGTGGGTACTGTAATTAGCTTCAGAGGGAACTGAGGCAGAGGCTCAGGTCAGATACAAGGATTAGGTGTAGAGTCTAGGTTTAGACCCATATGCTGTCTGGTCTTTCTAGATAGAAGCCAAACACAAATGCACTATGAATATACCGCAGGGTCTGGCTGCTGTAACCCTGGAGCTGGTTCTCATGCCGTTGGTTTGTCTAGCTAGATCACTGCTTCCTTTCAGAGCATCAGTTCCCCACTGCACAGACTTTCTGCTTGAATGTTTAGATTCTGTTGACCTGGTTGGCTTCGTGGATTCTGGGACTGTGGTTTAAGGACTCCCACATGAGGTCATGTGACACCTTCTCTGCTTTAACTCTCCACAGCTGTCAGAGTTTTCCGGTAGATGAACTCTTTGGACCAGAAAGGGGTGGCTCCACCTCCTCCTAGGACACACATCAAAGGCTTTTCAGGGGATAAGGTGAGAAGGTAGACAGACGACAAAATGAAGGGGCCAGAAAAGAGATTGGCAGAAATTCAGGTGGAGTCCAGGCTGAGACCCAGTGGCAAAGCTAACCTTAGCGCGAAGGCCTGGAGAGCAGCAAGTGTGCTGAGCTAGGAAAACTGACAGGAGGAGAGTGCAGGGTTGAAGGAGGATTCACGGAGAAGCTCTTGAAATGTCCTTCAAGAGGCAAGCTGTCCAGCGAAGCACTGAGGAAGGCTGACAGGAACTGCCAGGAGCCCATGTAAAGCAGGGCTTACAGCCTTGCCACAACTCTCTCTCTCTCTCTCTCTCTCTCTCTCTCTCTCTCTCTCTCTCTCTCTCTCTCTCCTCTCCTTTCCTCTCTTCTCCTCTCCTAAAGGAAAAGAAGAACGTTGGCAACCAAAACTGTATGAAGAGTTTTCTCAGGCTGTGAATGGCCCTTCTTTCCAGACACGGAGAAAAATGTAGCTTCCTTCTCTTCCAGCCTTCCAGCTATTTCCCAGCCTTATGAACAAATGTCTCAGGAAGACTGAATAGTATGTTTCACTTTTCCACGGCTGCATGCATGTACTCATCTATCCTTCCTTGCACGCATGCATACATACGCCAATCCATCCTCCCATTCACTTCTCCATCCTTCCATGCACATATGCATGAACCCATTCATCCTTCTATGCATGCATGCATGCACCCCTATATCCTTCCACGCATGCAGGCATGCACTTATGCATCCTTCCATGCACACATGCATGCATGCATCCATTCTTCCACGCACACATGCATGCATGCACTCATCCATTCTTCCATGCATGTACATATGCATGCACCCACCCATTCATCCTTCCATGCATGTGCACATGCATACATGAATACATCCATCCAGATGCCAACTGAACACATGATAAATTTCACAACCTACCCCAGTAGTGGAATATCTCAAGAACTATTATCACCTATTACCTGTCTGAATCTACAACTGAAGAAAGGAGAGGGTTCACTAAGGCTGGTGATGAGCTCACAAACCTAAGAAAGGCTACTTCAAAGCAGGAGTTGGTGGTTAAAGAGAAAGGGGGAGGGGAATGGACGGGTGCCCACATGCCCACATGAGCAGCTATTAGAGTCAACGCCACCCCCTTTTTCTCAGAACTGAAAAGCCTGGATTGCTGGAGTTTGGAGACTAGAATGTCTTGAATTTTGCCAGGTTTGTTTTCTGGAAGCTCTTTCTGTGTATCTACTTAGGGAAAACACACAGAACAATATAATTTAAGCAGAAAGAAAACTCAACAGGTTTTCAAACATAGCTTTAAAGTGGTTGCCTGAGAATAGTCAACACAAGGAACTTGTGATCCAAGGAACTGGAGTGTCTTCAAGAGTGGTGGAGGGCGAATGGGAAATTAGCAGCCGTGAGAAAATGGGTGTGCTCCTTCATTGAGTTATTTGATTGGCTAGGCACATCCCGTTCTGTATTAGGTGTGGAAGGGTAGATAATTTTAGATTTTGGGGACTCAGACCTGCAAAGCATGTTTAGCTTGTGGATGCAGGGCCTGTGTTGATCTCTTATGTATCGCATGGTTCATGTAGCATTGTTGTCAAGGTCAGGGCACATTTCTAAGTTGTTTTAATTCAGAATGAGCTGTTCCCTTGGTTTTCAGTGAAACAGTGGTTATCAAGAGCAGAGCCTGGCAGCAGGACACTTCCTACTGAGTGTTTGTGAGGCATACAGGAGATATGGTGACAATGGGTAAGTGACAGCTATGGCTTGATGGGTATATAATGAAAGGCTGCCATTTGTGTGTCCAAAGCAATATTTACATTAGCAAATTAACTGTTCGTATGGAAATTATTATTGTTCCCTGAAATAAAACTTACCTTTTTTTGTTGGGAAATACCTGTCTACATCAGTTACTCTGATGTTGCTGTGATAAGACACCACGACCAAGGCAACTCTTAGAAGAAAGAGTTTTATTTGGTTTACAATTCCAGAGGGCCAGAGTCCTTCATGCCCGGCACAGCTTGGCAGCAGGCAGCAGCGATAGCAGCCCAAGTGGGCTGCTGTGCGTTCCCGTCTTGAACTAAAAGCAGGAAGTGAAAGTGAACTGGATACAGACAGTCTTTAAAGTCTCAAAGTCCGCCTCCAGGGACAAACTTCCTGCAACAAGGCCTCACTTCCTATCACTCCCATCCCCCCCAAACAGTGCCACTAACTAGGGACCCAGTGTTCAAACATCTGGCGCCTACAGCAGACATTCTTATTCATACAACTCTGGTGGCTCTCCATATTGTCCCCTCCAGGAAGCAATGCTCTAGGCTTTCCAAGGTTGTCACATCCTGAAGATTTATTTGAATCTATACCACACGACAGAGCTCACCCTGACAGGAAAATGCGGCGCGAGCCCCGTGGAATGCCTTGGCAGCCGTGCTGGAGTGGAAAATACTCAAAGCTGAAGCCAAGTCTGGCATGGGCTGAAGGAAGGGCAGCGGCCATTGGCTGACAGATGATTGGTCTAGGGAAGCCCTGGGTCCTCTGTCCGAGGTCTAGAGGACTAGTACCAGACCCAGACAGGAGGAAGTATCCTGGGACCACGTCTGTTTCCTAAGCACAGAGAGAATGACAGCCACACAGCTAGAAGAAGAAGCTCAGCGCCGTGCCCTTTCCATCACGGCACTTCTCATCCAGGACCCTTCATGTGGCAGGGCCAAATGCCAAGAGAAGGAAGGACACATCAGAAGTCTTAAAAACTGAGGCCTAGGAAAAGGCTTGACACAAGGTATCTGTGAAACAGGCAGGCAGAAGCAGGGTAGGAGAGGCCCCTCTGTATTGGCAAGGACTTAAAGCTGCTTTATGATGGTCCCTGGGAAGTATAAATGCTTTCCTTTATATATGTGCTTGTTTGGTGAAAAATTACTGTTTCGTTTGTTTCAGTAAGGCTACGGCTTTGCCTTGAACCCTCCAGGGAGTTGCCCAAGCCCTGCACCAATGGCTGTTAATACTGCCTTCAGGGATTGAAGATAATGTTGGGCCAGTTTGTAACAGCAATAACTCCTCTCAGATAGCAACAACAGAACCCCAAATCCTTCACTCACACAACCAAATGGACAAGCAGGATGGTTTGGAGTGGTGGGAAGGTGCAGTGAGCAAAGATCTCATGCAGTCCTGATGACTGCAGTCTGATCCTTGGAACCCATGGTGGGAAGAGAGAGCTGACTCCCCAGAGTTCTTCTTTGACCCCCATACATGCGTCCACACACAGATTGCTCCTCCTCCTCTTCTCTCTCTCTCTCTCTCTCTCTCTCTCTCTCTCTCTCTCACACACACACACACACACTGGGAATTAATGTCTACAAAATGGAAACAAAGATTTTGCTTTGTTCTACGTACCAAAGACCTTGTCCTAAGCTCCTATGCCGCTGTCCTTAGGGAACAGAGAGTGTATGAGTTTTTTAAGGGGCACAGAGGTGACTGTTGCAGTGATTCCGACTGACACACAAGGGCACACACAGTGACTTCCTGCCGTCCCCCGATAGTGAAGTTGCAGTAAAGACAGTTATCCATGAGGCTGGGTAGACCTCACGTGGGTGATCTCATGGAGTGGACAGCGTGGGAGATCTAGGACAGCCCCCAACACCCCCTTTCAGGGAAGGAGCTCCGTCTAGGATGCAGAAGTGTGTAGGGAAGATGTAGTTGCCCACCCTCAGAATTCTGGGATGGGGATGCATGATGTTGCCATATGATATGGTAAGAACATAGAACAAAGAACAAAGGACTTCAGAGCAAAGAACAGGCTTTTGCCTTTGACTTCTCCATGCCTAGCATGGTACTTGGCCTGCCAGATAACCACCAAGTCCCTGTGTTGACTGAGACCAAAAGGAGGAATGGATGCTATAAAGGAGTGGTATTCCCAAGGCAAGAAGAAAGGAAAGAGCCTTGTGACAAGAAAATAGTTGGGGGACACTTCTGAGAGAGCAGTATGCTGGCTGGCAGATCCAAAGTCTTTTAGGAGGAGGACACTGAGTTTCAGTTTTGGGGTGCCCTGAGTGGGTAGTATAGGGATGCTGGTGACTGTATTGAGATGAGTTGCCTCATTCATACCGCCTGCTTTAGCACTGGACAGATCCTTCTGGACATCTGGAAACTGTGTTTATGCTCTGATCTGATACATTGGGAGACTTCACAGAAACTGTCATTATAGAAACAACCTTGACCTTTTCCCCTCTTCAAATGCCTGCCTATCCTGAGTTTTGTCCAAATGTGTCATTCTGTACTCTCCTTCTGGTTCTTTTAGGTTGACAGCCAGACTGGGCTGAGAGTTGATTGAATTTCTGTCAACAGTCTGATCGCGGGCCCAGGAGGGATGCTACATGAATACAGGACCATGCCACAGCCCTTCCTTCAAACCAATCTCCACCCTTACACCAAGACCTCTCCTGTGAGGGGGAGAGCAATCACGTGATTGAACTCATAATCTAGACAGATTAATTTGGAAGAGTAAAGAGGGGGCCTGAGGCCACTGGGTCTTCCTTTGCGGTACAAACTTTATCAATTCCTCTTATTTTCTTATTTATGGTGTGAGAGATCATATAGGCTGTTTACTTATTTGTCCACTTTACTCCTCATACTACAGTTCTAACTGGGAAAGTTTGAGGAATATTTTTCCATATTATTACTACCTAGGGTAGCATCTACTTCTTCCCCTTCTATCCCCTCTTCCCTCTTCCGTGGATCTCATTCTACCGTGCACTGAGATGGAGCCAGTGCCAAGGAGCCAATGATAAACAACGCAGTGTGGACTAAGAACACACACTGAGAATGTCATAAGCATTCCAAACCACCAAGGTCTCAGATGCAAGCCTGGGCCATGCAGATTTAACTAGTCTATTGCTTGCTAGCCAGCTTCCTCTGGCGATCACGTGACTCTCCTCACACTTGTCGGGGTGGCAGGGGGTTGCTATACCCATGGGGATGATTCTAGGTCCTAGGGATCCAAACTGTGGTCTTATGTTGCAGTTACTGCCTAACCTTCTCTCCCCATCCCATTTGCCAGACTTCTTTTGTGATGGAAATCAATAGGTTTACAAATTCTTGGGCTTAGGATGTGGACATTGGTCTTTGTTTATCTGGTTTCATTATCTTGAGCTGGATAATTTTTGGACTTAGTTTATGTTTGTGAGTGTTTTGCTGTAAGTATGCATGCATACCTGGTCCCTACACGTGTCTGAAGAAAGTATTAGAGCCCCTGAAACTGGAGTTACAGATGGTTGTGAGCCACCATGTGGGTGCTGGGAACTACATCTGGACTCTCTGCAAGAGCAGCAGCCAGTGCTCTTAACTACGGAGCCATCTCTTTAACCTTGAACTGGGTAAGGTTTTTGTTTTTGTTTTCTTTTCTGTTTTTCAAGACAGGGTTTCTCTGTAGAACAGCCCTGACTGTCCTGGAACTCTCTCTGTTTTTTAGGCTGGCTTCAGAATCAGAGATGTTCCTGCCTCTGCCTCCAGAGTGCTGGGATTAAAGGTGTGTGCCACCCCCACCACCACCTGGTTGAGCTAGGTAATTTTATAAACAACAAAAATTGATTGGTCAGGGAGTCTATGATGAACACAGAAAGATCGTGTATCTGGTGAGGGTTCTCCATTTCTGTAGGCTTACATGATGGAAGGGACTTGGGGCATATAGCCCAAATATATATGTGTGTGTGTGTAACAATTTTTAAATTTAAATATATTTTGATCATATTCTCCCCCTCTGCCAAGTCCTTCCAGATCTTCTCCCCCTCCCTACACACCCAACTTTAAGTTCTTCTTCAAAACAACCAAAAACTCATTGCAACGACAAAACCCTCTAAAACCAAGAAAACAAAATAAACCCCTCCCCCAAACAAAACAAAAACCTGCCAATCTGCAACCAATTAAAAGCACACACAAAAAATTTTGTGGAATCTGTTATATATGTTGGTCAACTTCTTCTGGACATGAGGCCTTACCTGGAGTGGTTGACATACACAGTGTTACTCCACTGGAGGAAAATGATTCCCCCTTGCCCCCAGAAGGTAAAAATGACAGTTTAGTTGTTTGACCTTTACCCTAGTGGCTAGGTTTTCATTCATTCATTCAGTTTTTAAAAATATAACAAAATAAAATAAAACAAATGTATTATATTGAAGATAAACTAACAAAAGGAAAAGAGCCCAACAAAAGGCACAAGAATCAGAGGCCTGCTCAGTCAGACACTCCTGAGTCCCATAAACATTAGCCTGGAAGCCTTTGTACACATGAGGAGGACCTGGTGCAGGCCGTGCAGGCCTGCGTTTGCTGCGAGTCTTGCTCATGTTGATTTAGATGGCCTTGTTCGCCTGGTGTCCACCGTCCCTCTGGCTCACACAGTCTTTCCACTTCCTCTCGGTTTCCCTGCGCTCTGAGGGGAGGGCTTTGATGGAGACAGCCATTTAGGGCTGAGGGTTCCCAGGTCTCTCACTCTCTGTGTCTGCCTGCCCCTGGGTCTCTGCTCCCATCTGCAGCAGGAGGAAGTTTCTCTGATGCTGGCTGAGTGCAGCACTGATCTGGGTGTGACAGAATGCCGCTCCGAGTTGTTCCATCCCCACCACCGACCGCCTACATTTCCTGACCAGTATCATTTGGTTTTATTCTAGGCCCCTGTGCTAGCCAGCCTCTGATTCTTGGTCACTCGTGCAATGTTGTATATGGGTTTCATCTCATGGAGTGGGCCTTAAGCCAAATTAGTTATTGGTTGGTTGCTCCCACAAGGTTTGTGCCACCATTGCCCTAGCGTACCTTGAACCCTCTTGTTCCCACTTGTCTCCTGTACTGCTCAGCAATGGGTTACCGGTGACAATGTGTCTGTCATTCCCATGCCATGTCCCCACTCACCCTCTTCCCCTATAAAATTCCCACACCCTCTCGGCCCCGCCCTTCTTTGATCACAACGTACTTTCTCTATGCTCTGTCGTTTTGCGACTTTCTGCAACTTCCAACCTTTTTTATCTATTTATTTATTTTGATCTTGTTTCATTCTGTGGTCTGATGTCAGACATACTATAAAGAAATAACACAAGGAGGTATTTCTGAAACTTTTTTTGAGATTCATTTTTATTTTGTGCGTGTGGGTGTTTTACTTGAATGCACACCTGTACACGACATTTGTGCAGAGCCTGGGAGGCCAGAGGAGGGTGTTGGAGACCCTGGGACTGCATGCCAGATGGTTGTGAGCCACCACCTGTGGGCGCTGGATGCCACGTGGGTGCTGGGCATCGGTGAAGTCAGTTTCAGAGCATGGGTGAGCGCTGCCAGAAAGAGCTCAGATTCATTAAGAGTTTGGTTTTGAATTAGTTTGCAGCTATGCAGTGCACTCAGGAAAGTTTCACCGATGCTATATTTTTTCTTGTAGTCTATATGTTTAGTTAAGGCCTCACATGCAGTCCTGTCTCAAAATATAAGAAGCTGTGCTGCTATGTCAAGCCTGCCCTGGCTTCTCATCATCTGCCTAAGAATCCTTTTCTGAAAGCATGTGTGTCCCAAGAGGATGTACCTGAGCGTGGAGCTCAATCTAGTCAGTACCATGGATCTGAGTCTGTGTCAGTTGCGTGGTGGTGGAAGTGGAGGATGTCAGGTGTCTTGGATCTTTGGGGTAAGTCTAGTGAAGACCTAGCCTCGTGAATTGTTGGAGAATCCTGGTCTATCCTGGTTGTTCCTATGGATTTAAGTTGCTAGCCCCTGTCCCCTTGGCTCCTCTTGAATTTGATTAGGAGTTATGTAAGGCTTCACACAAAGGAGAGGACATTTGAACTTGGCTTTGAAGAACTAATAGGACTTTTCCGGGGTGACAGAAGAATGGTCACTGGTAAGAAAGATAATTACGTGCGACATGTTCCCCCTTGTCTTCACGGTAGTCAGGAAAATTTAGACCTCAACGCTTATGTATTTACTCATCATGTTTAAGGCTCCAAGTAAATATGATTAACTAGATATAATGCAACTTTATGAGTCCCTTTTCAATGTGCAAAGTAAATATTTTTAAACAGGAAAGCTTGATTTATTTATATTTTTAATTAAATGAAAATTACAGATAAAAGATGCTACACAAGTCAGCTTCTTAGGAAAGGAGAATATTGCAATGTAATTAAAAGGAAGCCTCAAATTATAATTAGGTTTGCAATTTAATTATGACTAGAATGCACCATCCTTATGCACACTGACACCTCATTGATACATAACCTTTAAAGCATATTTATTATATTCCTCCAAGATCTTAATCTGTGGACCAAATAAAACTCTTAGGTTCCTGAGAAGTATTAGAATTCATTACAATGTTTGTTTTGATGGAAAAATATTGCATTTTAGAAGTCCTGTTTTGACCATGGATGAGTCTTCATAAAATGTCGAGCTCTGAACAGTGTAATAATCTGTAGCAGAGGTGCCTTGCTGTGACAGCAGTGTCCTTGGTTAGGATGCTCATGCTTTGGTGTGTATCTGATGCTTGCTTCCAGTTGAAAGAACCCCAGAATGCCAGCATTAATTTAGAAATTACATATATCCAGAAACAAAATTTATATCATACAATATCAGTATTCTATCTATGAATGAGACTTTCAAAAAGACTTGGGCTACTATATGTATATATTCCAAATTTATAAATAAATTTTAATATTCAAAGTAAATGTTTTTTAAGATGGAGGCTTTGTGTATTTGCATCCTTAGTTAGGTGAAAATGGCAGATTATATATTTATATTGATATGGATGAAGCTGCTTGGTGGAGTTTCCTCTGCTGTGAGCCTGCTCAAGTGCATTCACTATAATTAACTTCCAGGGGCAGCATTTGACACTTCCTGCAGATTAGAAAACAATAACTTTCATAGTAAAAATGATTTAGTTGTAGTATAATGTGCTCTACTAGATACGTTTTAGATAAAGATTCCCAATATGCAATTTCTATTAACTTGATTTGCAAAGTATTATGTGATTAAAAACAATTCGAAGAATTGCTGCTTTAGTTTATTTTGACATAGAACCCACTTGACATAAATGAAGTTTTCCCTTCATCTGTAACAGTCTCAATTCCTAGTCTGGAGATTTTTGCTTTAAAGTGTTTGTTAATTACACAATTGACGTGTATATGCCGACAGACAGCTTATGGGATAAGCTTTTCCTAAATCTTAAATAGTGTAATACTATGGTTATTACACCAATCAACCTTTATGGCAATGCAAATAGAACACACGCCTTTATAAACGCCAGAAGAACAAAGTGACAGGGCCTGATCGTCTAAAACCAGCTCATTTTCATCCTACTGAGTTTGAACTGGTGTTCTTCACTTAGCCCCTCCTAACTGAACCAATTTTCACCAGACAACTTCTCCTAGATGAACTGAATTCGACAAATGGCCGGCCTCCGTGGTCCTCTGTACAGGCAAAACTCTCATTGAAGTCTTCATTGCTTTTGAAGGAACTTCAAAGGTCCATTGAAATCCAAAACTTTCCTTGAAGTTAAGTCAAGTTTTGCCTGTTTTAGGGCCTGCAGGATTTCATCCCGAAAAGCCTCAGTGGTTAACAAGGAGACGACATGTTAGCCTGGTTGGATCATCACAAGTGGGATTCGGTCTGACAATTTTGGCTCCATCAGGGGGTTGAAAGCATATTCAGCTGCAGAAATGATAAAAGGATTCCCCTACCTGGTTTTGTAACACAATGGCTGAAAGGCCAGCAGGTATTTCCAGGCAGATTTCAGTGCACATCCCAACCTGCTGCACCAGCTGGGTCTTCAGTGGCTGGAACTGCCCCACTGTGGAAGCATTTAATCCCAGTCAAAGTCATTGACAGTGCCAATCCAGGTGGCTATGCAAATTGGCCATTTCCTTAACTGTAAGGTAATTTGAGTCCCTCTGGGAGAATCCTGCTCATAATGACAGCCAACACCCATGTAGCATGTTTCAGTTCACAGGACACTTTCATGTACACTGACACAATTAGTTCAGTGACATCCCAAGAGATGAAGAAATGCAAGTTCAAAGGAGCAGGTGACTTTTGCAGCATTATACAGGTTGTAAGTGGTGAGCTGGGATTTGAACCCAGACACAGAGGCACAGTGGGCTTTCCATTCTGCTACAAGTAGCTGTAGTATAGACAATTATTCATTCATAGATCTCAACTCACAGGACATGAGCTCCTTTGTCTTCCTCACTGGGGTTATTGCATTTGAAAACAGGACAGTGGGACCAGCTGAGGGACTCGCTGTAGGCAAATGACAGACAGAATAGGTAGCAGTGGGAGATGTTCCCTCTGTCAAGGTTATGCTTCATGATCAGCTGCAGGAACAAGGCCTGTCATTTTTCAAGACTTTATCCTCAGTCTTTAATGAAAACAAGTCTATTATAAAGAAGAAAAAAAGTGCACTGGGTAAATATCTTTGCTATTTTTACTTTGTTATAACTGACTCAGATGTATTGACTTTAGTCCTGTATCTGAGCATTGTTGATTTTATATCTAGTGTTAGAAGAAGAAGAGATCAAAAGAGAAAACACCACTCTGGAGTTTTACCTTCATCTCTGGGGAAGGACTTGGATTCTTGTTTGGATGCAGCGGTGTTGAATGCATTTGGTTCACTCCTGACCTTGACATGAATACATTAGCTATTTTCTGTTGCTGGTGAAGACCTCAGGATCAAAGGCAACTAATGGGAGGAAACGTTTATCCTGACTTATGGTTGGTTACAGGGGAGAGTCCATAGTGTGAGGAGGGCATGGTGGCCGGGGCAGGAAGTTGGAAGTTTATCACAAAGGAGACCAAGAGAAGGAAATGGAAGTAGAGTAAGACATAAACTTGTGAAGGTCCTACAGCGATCTTGTTTCTCCAGCAAGGCTAGGCCACTAAAGGTTCCGTAAGCTCCCCCCAAAATGCCACCAACTGGGGACCAAAGGTTCAAATACATGAGCCTCGAGGGACATTTCTCATTTCATCCAGTCCACTGTGTGTGTGTGTGTGTGTGCATATGTGTGTGTGTGTATGCATGTATGTGTGTGTGTTTGTGTGTTTAATTTGGGGACTGAATGTGGCTCAAAGAAGTGAGCATGGATGCCAAATTGGTAGGTGATTATCTCATATTAACTTTATGTGTCATCTTGATAAGGACACTCAGGTGTTTGACAGAGCGATTTTGGATGTATCTCTGGAAGACATTATTATTTGAGTTGGTACAATGAGTACTGACAAACACGCCACCATGTAGGCGGATATCACTCAATCCGCCAAAGTTCTGAATATAACAAAAATACATGGGGGCAGCAAATTTATTATCTTGTTTTAGTTTATATCCTATTTTTCTTTTCCTCTCTTTCCTTGAGCTGGGGCTTCTTGTATTCCTCTTTGAGGCAGTGGTGCCCTGCTTCTAGGTACTGTGGGCATGGATCAGGACTTACACAATTGACCACCCTATCGTCAGGTGTAGCTGGACTTTCTTTGCACTGTCAGCTCACAAATAATGACACAGAGACTTCACATTAATTATAAAAGGTTGCCCTTAGCTTAGGCTTGTTCTCAACTAGCTCTTAAAACTTAAATTGACCTGGTTATATTCATTTATGTTCTGCCATTTCTCTGTGTATGGTTGGTGAATGTTGCCTTTCTTCCTACCTGAGTTCTACTTTCTTCCCAAAAGTCCTGCCTAGCCTCTCCTGCCCATCTATTGGTCATTAAGTCTTTCATTAAACTAATTAGGAGGTGCCTTGTCCAAGACACTCCTTCACAGTTTGCAAAAAAAATTATCCCACACTTCCTCCTTTTTGTCTAAATAAAAAGGAAAGGTTTTAACTCTAACACAGTAAAACTGTATACAATAAGAACAATCATCAAATAAAAATTACTTTCACAATGTCGATTTGTATTTGACAACTATGGAGACAGTATTTTATTATTTATGCTATCTTGGTGAGTTCAGAGTTTTGTACCTAGATCACTATCTATCGTAATTTGTATTACTAACCTAAAAATATATGTTTGAATATTAAAACATTTTCTTAGATAAACAACTTAAGCTTTTATGTCTCTCAGCCTTTATAAATTTTACATCTCTTTTGTAAGTTTCTTTCCTGAATTTGGTAGCAAAGAAAACAGTATAATTATCTAGTCTTCAACCTCCATCTGAGATCTGAGTAGGATAAAATATTACCTGAGTAAACAGGAAGTGAAGAGCAAGCAAATTCCAAAACTATAGAAATGACAGAGACAGCTGGCTGCCTGGACAGTTACCCAAGGTTCTTCTGTAATATTTGGGTGCCTGCTCCAGCCTACAGGTCTAGAATATCTGACAGACGTTTCTGTGAAGCAGGAATTTTGAAGGACTGACTTGTCTTGGAAAAGCTTAGCATTTGCTTCCTTTTGGGCCTTGCTTGTCCAATTTGGACAGCATACTGTCAGCAGACAAATCTAGGACAAATTCTTGCCCAGTGGCTAAATTTGTCACAATGAAAAAAACTCCATACGGAGATTTTTTGATGCCATCATCTTTTTTGAAGTATATTGATGCTACCAAGAGCATATATAGTTTACTGTCATAAAAACCTTTTATGTTATTGAAACATCTTAAATGTTATATTCTGTAGGTCTCTGAAGTATTTGAAGACCATCTATCTCCATAAAATATGTGAGGCTAAATAAAACTTATTTTTGTCTACAAAATAAGCCCTTACTACAAGTTTGATTACCATCTTAATTATCCTAAAAAGTTTGTAATAGTAGCTTTTAAGGAATGGAATTTTACATTATAATTTTAAATGACTTTCATAGGTATAATACCTTATAGTAAGTTGTAACAAAAATAACCTTAAATTTGTATCAATATATAAACATCCATATTGATGTAAAATATTTGAGACTAGTAGTTGATTTTTAGTTTAAAAGTAGATTCAATAATCTACCCCTTTTATTCTGTTATTCCTATAACTCCCTTTTTTTCTTTTCAGAAAGAAATCCCTGACTCTAACCTCCTTTGCTTAGTTTTCTCTCTGGCCATGACCAATAACAACTTGCAACCAATACTCTAAATGATGATAAACATTCACAATCCATTCACAACCCAAAACCACCCACCCCAGCTCTTGAGACTCCTTCCCTCTGTCTGAGGGCAAAATAATCTTTAGGAGACCCTGACAAATTGAGATAATGGTCAAGTCCTTGGAGAGCTAGCTGTATCATTTGTTGTCCAATGTCTGTGTGATAGGAAAGTACAGAGCTTATCTGAAGTCCTGACTGGAGTAGACTGTGGGCTGAACCATTTTAGCTAGCTGCTTTGAAGTTGTTCTGGATGCAGAGTTTTGAAGAAACTGCAACAGAGGCACTTTGAGAGGCTGGGTCATGTAGGCTACATGTCTACATTGATGTTTGGTCCTTTATTTCTGAAAAAATACAAACTTTTAAAGGTAACATAGAGATATGCATTAACACAAGTATGAAATGTATGGTGTGCACAAATCATCTTAAGATGATCCTCTGCTCTATGTTTGCATGGATAAAAGACATCTGTCAACTTTATAAGTCAGTTTGGATTGCATAACAAACTATAATAAATCTGTCCATGCCATATGAAATGATGGTATGTAATAATAAATTATTAGGACTCTGTAGCCAACAAGATTTATCCTGTCTCATCCAGTCCCATGTAGAGGGATCAACATATATGTCACCTGTCTTGTAGCTTTTCTTGGTTTCTTTCTTCCTGTCTATAGCCATGACTTTTAGGAGGTCTCCCCCAGTCAATTCTGATCTTTATTAATTTTGAAGAATCCATAGCTCTTGGTTTTCTGTGGAAACAAAAACATGACCTGGTATGGGACAATTGTCTATAGTCTGTCAATTATGTTTTAAATAAATGCTGATTGGCCAGTAGCCAAGCAGGAAGTATAGGTAGGACAACCAGACAGGAAGTAGAAGCGGGTCAATGAGAACAGGAGAATTCTGGGAAGGTGGAAGCCCATTCCTTCCCAGTCCTGTCCCAACCACAGAAGAAGGAAGATGTGATTGCCCTGCTGAAAAAGGTACCAAGCCATGTGGCTAACATAGATAAGAATAATGGGTTAATATAAGTTACAAGAGTTAATAAGAAGCCTGAGTTAATGGGCCAATCAGTTTATCACTAATATAGACCTCTGTGTGATTTCTTTGGGGCTAAATGGCTGTGGAACCTGGTGGGAGGACAGAAACCAGGCAGGACAGAAAACCACAGTCAACAATGACCTCTCTTTCAATGCAACATATTTTCTGACTTCTGTTCTGAAGTTAAAACATCATTAAAATACACAGGCTGGTTTAATGAAGTGTTTTCCATAATCCAATTTCTCTCAGCAGCTCTTATGTCTGTTCATTAGCATTTTAAAATTTTAAAATTAATAAAGCACTATATATAAGGTCCAGATACCCTATATTTCCTACCTTTACTTGGCTTATTCTTTATATATTGCTTTACTTTCTCTTTAAAGACTATTATTTTCAAACTGTTTTATATGACTGTCTATACCCATTTTCTTTTCTTTCTTTAACATCTAAACACATTTTCAAGCATACTGTACCTGTTCAGAGCTTTTTGTTAGATTTTTGTCTTGACCTGACTTTCTCTGCACCTGCAGCCTTGTCTGACCATGTGAGCCAAACCTTAAATGTCTAGGTCATCTGCTGCATGGCTCACTTTTCACATGGCACTGGCAGCTGGCTCTGCCCACCGCGGGTCAGTCCAGCAGCTGCCCCACTGGTTCTGGACCGCAGCTGCTGTTTGGTCTTCCATGAGAGCCTAGTCTCATGTCTATGGGCATGGGCAGGGAGTTGTGCCTCTCTGCCCAGCTCTGGAGAGTTGTTGGGCCATGCTGCTGCTGCAGGCATTTCTACGTAGTACTGAGGAGCATACCAGATGCCCAAGTGCTTGATTGCACAGCAGGGCCTCTTAAAGGACCACATACCCCTGTATGCTGCAAGCACCAGGACTGCCTGAGAGATTGTGGTTACTAGGAAGCAGTGAACCCACCTGTGTTCAGAACTTCCTTCATGCTTTTTAAGGTCTTATTTGGGCACTAAATGTAGCCTGACTTTCTCTGTACCACCAGCCCCCAAATCATGGCACAAAGATGTATTAATTATAAAACTTGACCTGATCTTAGGCTTGTTCCCAACTAGCTCTTAAAACTGAAATTAATCTGTTTATATTCATCTACATTCTGGCACGTGGCTCATTACCTCTACTCAGTACTGTGCATCCCATTTCCTCTGTGTCTGGTTGGCAAATCTTGCCCCTCTTCCTCCCACAGTCCCTCTCTTTCCCTGGAAGTCCCTTCTATTCTCTCCTGTCTAGTCATTGGTCATGAAGTTCTAATCAGAAAGTGCCTTGTCAGAGACATATCTTCACAGTGTACAAGAGTATCACACAACAGTCAAGCATGTAAACTCAGGCTGTTATACAACTAACATGTTTGGTTCACTAGCTTAGAGATGGTACATCCTGGGGTCTCTTTGCCTCCATGATGTGAATATCCTTTTTCTCTTCCTCCCTTTTTCTAATAGATGATAGATAGATTAATGATAGATAGATAGATAGATAGATAGATAGATAGATAGATAGATGAAAGAAAGATAGATGATAGATAGATGGATGGATAGATAGATAGATAGATAGATAGATAGATAGATAGATAGATAGATGAATAGGTAGATAGGTAGATAGATAGATAGATGATGATGGATGGATAGATAGATAGATAGATAGATAGATAGATAGATAGATGATGGATGGATGATGGATAGATAGATAGATGATGATGGATAGATAGATAGATAGATACATAGATACATAGATAGATGGATGGATGAATAGGTAGATAGATGATGATGGATGGATAGATAGATAGATAGATGATGGATGGATAGATAGATGATGATGGATGGATAGATAGATAGATAGATAGATGATGGATGGATAGATGATGATGGATAGATAGATAGATAGATGATGGATGGATAGATAGATGATGATGGATAGATAGATAGATAGATACATAGATACATAGATAGATGATGATGGATGGATAGATAGATAGATAGATAGATAGATGATGGATGGATAGATAGATGATGATGGATAGATAGATAGATAGATAGATAGATAGATGATGGATGGATAGATAGATGATGATGGATGGATAGATAGATAGATAGATAGATAGATAGATAGATAGATGATGGATAGATAGATAGATAGATGATGGATGGATAGATAGATGATGATGGATGGATGGATAGATAGATAGATAGATAGATAGATAGATAGATGATGATGGATAGATAGATAGATAGATAGATAGATAGATAGATAGATAGATGATGGATAGATAGATAGATAGATAGATAGATAGGGCTGTATCCTATTGTTCTGCATATTTAGAAAACTCTAACCTGCAGATTTTGAGTTTGTATGAATCCTCTAAATGGGAAAGTCCGGCCCTCGCAGAAGTCATCTAATTTGACTATATTAGTTTGGCTTTTGTTTTAAGTCACCTCATTGGTTCTGGTTTAAACCACTTGCACAACCCTCCCTCCATCCCTCCAAAGATACATGGGGAAAAAATAAGCTGTGCCTTTCAGGAGTGCCCCTCCCTTTCCACTCCTCTTGGACTGCATCTGCCAGGGGAAAGCTCTCTGTGCAGACCCAGGCTGTGGAGACAGGTGGAGCAGACTGCAGCCTTGCCTGCAATCTGGATCCAAGCTCAGCCAATCCCAGCAGAGGCCAGTGGGTTCCTGCAGAGTCCCCAGAAGCCTCAGCCAACAGGCAGACCCAGGAACAGGAAAGAAACGCTGCTGCTGACAGGCCTTCGAGGCTTGGGGAGCGGTCATTGTGTCATAACATCTCAGCGCAACTCGGCTGCTTAAAGCATTAAGAAATCATTGTTGTTTAAATGAAACATATTTGTGGGATGGATGCAGCTGGTGGGCTACTAGCCTGCGCTTTCTGAAAAGGATGGCATTCAGATGGCTGGGAAGAAAAGCTGTGCCAGATGTTAGATGAATATTCAAAACAAAAGGCTGCGATTTTATGGATTAGCACATCAATAATCTCTGTTCTCTTGTCCAGGGTGATGCATAGAGTAACACCTATTATGACTTAAAGATGGGAGTGTGCTGGGAGCTTGCTGACATTCCAGCCTCAGCCTTTGCGTGTCAGCATTTTTTTTTCCACACAAGTAGACCTAATCCTTAGAGAAGGGTTTGCATTCCATCATCCATGTTTATGATAGTCAATATTTTTCAGGATTTTCTGAGAACACTTGGAAGAAGAGTTTTCATATTTAGCTCTTTGTCCCTGGGAAAACAAACTTTGATTGGCCTTCATTTTCCACACTTCACCCTCCTTAACTGGAAAAGACCAATCTTAATTATTGAGAGGCATATCTCATACTTCCTCAGTCTCAGGGAATGCAGTAATTCATTTTACAGAGCAAATATCGTCGGGGAATTAAAGAAGACTTATTTCTCGGTGGAATCCAGAAGGAGATGAGCAGAAGGTGACATGCCGCAGAGAGTAAGCTGGTAATCTCTCATTGCTGAGCTGTCAGCTCGTGGGGCCCCAGCTTGGGGGGTTTGGATGGATGAAAGAGGGTAAAAGAGCATCTTCGAGAAGCATGGGCTTCCCCTCCAAGCAAAGCCTCGAGGACTTCAGATGTAAGCAAGAACACTGTTGGGTCTGGATTCAGCTGGGACTCTTCAATAGAGCCACTTCATGATTCTAATAGTGCATGCAATAGCAGAGAGTGGGCCTGGACAGCCCGCTCCCGCATGGCTACACTGCACAGATCTCTCTGAGCCTCCCACAGCACGCTCCCGCATGGCTACACTGCACAGATCTCTCTGAGCCTCCCACAGCACGCTCCCGCATGGCTACACTGCACAGATCTCTCTGAGCCTCCCACAGCACGCTCCCGCATGGCTACACTGCACAGATCTCTCTGAGCCTCCCACAGCACGC
>PVIU01027805.1:0-19905 GCA_004026605.1 Ondatra zibethicus | reverse complement strand
CAGCTGGAGCCACAGCCCCCACAGCTGGAGCCACAGCCTCCGGAACAGCCACAGCAGCTCATGGTTCTGGTGTTGGGTTGAGGATGGAGTAGATCAAAGAAGCAAGTGGAGAGGGAAGATGTTCAAGTGTGGAGCCTTCTGAGCCTGGGCCCTTTATATTCCCGTCCTAGGTGACTGATTGGTCCAAGATCTCTTCCTTATATTTATTTTTGTATTGTTCTCATGGGACATTTCCTGTGATTTAAAGTAACACAAACAGTGATATACCTTGTGACATACTTCCTACACATCCTGTTCCTCCCTAAGCCTTCAATGCTCTGATGTCAGGTTCTGGTGTGACCACAATGTCATTCGGGGTAGCAACAGCACATTCTCTGCAGCTTGCAACCCCCAAGGAGGAGCCACACAGGTGAGAAGGCAGCCCTTCAGTTCTCCTGCGGTCACTCTTCACCCATTTCTTTCCCTTTGAAGTTTAGAGTGACCTGCCACAAAAAATTGCTCATACTGTTTATTAGCACCCTTCATCAGAGGGGCAATTATCTAACCGTTTATGGCCTCCTGCTCATTACTGCCTTACAGGTCTCCAGGCTCATGGCTCTCATGCTAGGTCTTAACACTAATTCTTCATAACCTTGTGCTTATTTTAAAATCAAATTTTCTAGACATACTAGTTTATAAGCTTTATATAAAATAGTTTATTTTTACTTCCCTTTACAGGGGATAATGCTCCTCCCAGAAGCTATAGGTTGCCAAATAAAAAGCCACTGCTAGATATAGGATTCTCCTCTTCAAGCTATTGGTCGGAGATGTCCTGGAGACCCCCTTAGACAAGTACAAGCTGTTGCCACTGTTCTCAGTTGCCCACAAGATTTTGATAGTCAAGACCCTGTTGCTGAAGACACCACAGACACTGCTCAGATAACATGGAGAAAGCAAACAGGTGCTGACCTGGAAGCTTCCTCCCTGATGGATAGTGTTCTTAGTATTGGAAGGCTGGAACCCCTGGTGCAGTAAAATAGCAGGTAAGAGCCACAGTCAGAAATTTCTGGTCAGAAATATACAAGGACAAACAACTATTTATGGAGTAAAGCTGATGAGGAATTCTGAGGATGGGATGAGGTTTATGCAAAGCCCTGGCTGCCAGAAAACGTCTTAGGAAGTGCTGGTGCTTGGGAGATCAGTGGCCATATGTGTCCCAGACCCTGGGAAACCACATGGGTGTTGCTGTCATAGTGCCAAAGTCATCTTGGCTCTGACCACATGAGTGCTGCCATATCTTGGCTACCTCCATCTGTGAGCCCAGCCACCAGTGGGTCATGTGTCCCCAGAGGACTGAGCCCAGTGTTTCCATGTACTCCCAGGAAAGGTGAAAGCCCATAGGAAGAAAAGGAAGGAGGAATGGAGGGAGGGAGGGAGGGAGGGAGGGAGAGGGCCAGAGCTGGGACACAGGACTAGAAGCTCAGGGTGCCCACTTCCCACAGACTGGGGTCTCCAAAGCTCACTTGCATGGCCAATCTGTTTTGTGAATTCTCTACTAAATGTTGGTCTTTGGCAGATAATTTTCTTTTTTAAATTTATTTGTTTATTTAAAAAAGGCAAACTTTTTTTCTCATTTTACATACCAATCCCAATTCCCACCCCTCCCCTACTCCCTTTCCCTCCACCTTCCCTCCCACCCCACCCCCCATCCACTTCTCAGAGGGGGTAAGGCTTCCCATGGGGAGTCAATAAAGTCTAGCACATTGCTTTGAGGCAGCACCAAAGCCTTCCCCATATGTATAGGCTGAGCAAGGTATCCCTCCAAAGAGAATGGGCTCCAAAAAGTCAGCACAAGCAGTAGGGATAAGTCCTGGTCCCTCTGCCAGTGGCCCTGCAGTCTGCCCCAGCCATACAACTGTCACCCACTTTCAGAGGGCCTAGTTTGGTCTTGTTCTTGTTTCTCTACTGTCAGGCCAGAGTTGGTGAGCTTCCATTAGCTCAGATCAGCTGTTTCAGTGGGCATCCCCATCATGGTCTTGACCCCTTTGCTCATATTATTGCTCCTCCCTCTCTTCGACTGGATTTTGGGAGCTCAGCCCAGTGTTCCACTGTGGATCTCTGCATCTGCTTCCATCAGTTTCTGGCTGAAGGTTCTATGATGACAAGATAGTCATAAATCCGACTACAGGGCATGGCCAGTTCTGGCCTCTTCTTCACAATTGCTTAGGGTCTTAGTTGGGGTCATCCTTGTGGATTCCTGGGAATTTCTTTAGTGGCAGAGAGTTTTCAATCTTCCTTTCTGCCAAGTGGTTTTTTATATGCTAATTTTTAAATGTACCATTTTAATAATTTTAGGATTTATCTATTTAATGAATATGGGTGTTTTGCCTCCATGGATATATTTGAACCACCTGCATGCCTGGTGCCTGTGGGGGCCAGACAAGTTTATCAGATCCTTTGGAACTGGACCTATAGATGATTGTTATAGGTGCTGGGAATCAACCTGGGCACCCTGGGGAAGCAGCCAGTACTCTTAACTGCCAAGCCATTTCTCTAAATCCTTTCCTACAGTAATTTTTAAAGACTTTTTATCTTTGTGCATGTGTTTGTGTGCACGTGTATGCGTGCCACACATGTGCAGGTGCCCCCAGAAGTCAGAGTTGTGTTTGGAGCTGGAGTTGTGAGCAGTGGTAAGCTGCCTGATGGGGGTGCTAGGAACTGAACTCAGGTACTCTGGAAGAGCAGTACACGTTCTTAACCACTGAGTCTTCCCGACAGCCCTCAGGTGGTAAATTGGAACTCACTCTTCTGCTACACACCCCCTCCTGAGAGCTGTGGTCCCAGGAATCTTTCGGGGGGGCTGAGGATAATGAGCTGCCTTTGGTTATTTCTTCCAGGTGGATGGACACAGTCCCTGCTAAGGGTCTTGGCTACCTACCGTTTGCTACTGTCCAAGTTAATAACTTCTGGTTATGTGTGAATGCTCTGACCTCCAGATCAGCACACTGAGGTCCCTTGGATGCCACCATCTGGATGTCTCACCGATGCTATGAATACATCATGTCTCTCCTGTAACAGCAGAATTGTAAACATGACCTCCATTTTACATCGATTCCCCTTGAACGTGTGTGGAATTTGTGTTGTAAAGACACAGCACCCATGGGATGGCTGTTAGTATTCAGGCACACCCTGGCACAGCTCGTCATGCCTGAGCTCGCTTGCATAGCAGATGGTACCCAGTCCCTCTCTCTCTCTCTCTCTCTCTCTCTCTCTCTCTCTCTCTCTCTCTTCCCACTGAGGCAAGCTCCTTTCTGCCTTCTCTTATCTCCTCTTCCCTTCCCTCTCTCTGTCTCTCTCTCTCCCTCCTCCTCTCTTCTCTTCTCCTCTTCTCACTCTCTCTTTTTCTCTCTCTGTCCATGCGTCTTTCCAAATTCCCTCCCAATACCCTCTTCCCAAATAAAACTCCATACTCAAGCTCTCTTTGCATGACATATTTTGTATCTTTCCCATGTTCTTCACCTGTCATAGGACCCACAGCTTCTCTGTGTGAAGGGGGTGTTTGTAGGTGTAATGAAGTCCCTTTGTTAGCTGAGCTGACCCAAAAGGACACTGTCCTGTGTGAACCCGGATGAGTCAGGTGCACTCTAAAACAGGCATATTAGCTGGGAGTGTTTAGAACAAAACTAGAATAGCACGTATTTACCATAAAGGGGAACTTATTGAGCTTCCCTTTGGATTACCATAGGGGCTGGGTAATCCAATAGTGACTTTCTATATGCTGAAGAAGCAGAGAATCTGGCAGCTTCTCAGTCCAAAATGTTAGATACTTCAGGATAAGAGACACCAATGATAAAGCCTCAGTCATGTGCTGAAGGCCTGGAGCCTCACTGAAGAGGCACTGGTGTTGAGTTCATGATGAAAGGCTGAAGAACCTGGAGTCTGGCCATGGCAATGGCTATAGATGCACTTAGTGAGGAAGAAAATGGAGCTTGCACACATAGACATGTACACATATTCATTTCCTCCTCTTCTTAACTCCCTCCCATCAGGACCTGGAGCCCATTGAGGAGTACCACAGACATTCAGGGCATGTCTTCCTCTCTCACTGCTCCACATCAACCCTCTCTGGAAACTTCCATGCAGATGTGCCTCACCCACCCTAGGTAGCTCAGTCCAGCCAGGTTGACAACCGAAATCCACCATGACAAGAATGAAGAGGGCTGTCAGAGAGCATATCCCTGCAGTTCAGGAAGATGCTGTGGATGGCTAACAGGGCAAGGGCTCTTCAGCTGATGAGGATGGTCACTGGGAGACAACTCTCAGGAAAAGGAGGGCATTGGTACTATAACAAATAACTGAATTCTTTAAAGAACCCGCATAGGAGAGGGATCTGAGCTCTGGGTGGGAATCCAAGCAATGCGTGCCCCACGGCAGTGTCTTCAGCACACCCTGGAGAGTGAATACAGCTCAGCTCCAACTAGCTCGCAGCAAAACAGACTCTGAGATTATAAGTCACGAGGTTTGAAGTCTGAGTTTGTAGCCGTTTTGTTACCTAGCAGCAAGAACTAACACAGGCCAGCATCCCCTCTGATGGCCAGAAACCTCCACTCCATTCACTGAGCCAGGGGGCTTCTTGGACCCTCTACCCAAGCTGAGACAGACACTGACCTTTAAGCCTGCAACATCGCTGTGTCATGGTAATCTTCCACAATTCCCTACTAGAAAAGGAGCTTCCAGACTCACCTGCACTCAGTGCCATCAAATGGGGCTCCTTAGCATTTAACTAAATGACCAACCGCCAGCAGCGTCCTGCATGCTCCTTGGCTCCTCCCACTACATTTCCTCAAGCCATGGTTTCAGTAATTCTGACTCTGTCCTATGTCCTTCACATATGCTGGTGCGTCTGCAGGCTAAGTGCTCTGTCTTGTGCAGGCATTTCCTCTTTCCCCAGCATGCGGATACAGATGTCCCTGTGTTGCGGATGAGCATGCAGAGATGTCAAGGACAGACAAGTTGCTAGGGTGCTCATGCAGGTGTTCCTGACAACAGAGCCCTCCCACCACCCACTCAGCGAGCCTGTGGGTGCTGCACCTATTCTCAGAGAGGCATCCCCTGATTCCTGCATACCTATATGACAGCATCACTCACCCTGCTCCCCATGTCCAATTGACAGTCCCCTCTTCCCTCCCCAACACCAGCCCCTGAGAGAAGTCTTTGAAGGTTCTGGTTCTATGCTGTCCTTTCCTGCTGACCTGCACTGTGACCCCCCCCCCCGCAACAGTCTTTTCCTTGGGAAGGCAGTGCCATGATTTCCTGGCAGCTGTGGACCTGAGGTCTTGGGGGCGGGGGCTGTGTACCAGTCAATAATAATGTCGAAGTGAATACATAAAGAATATAGGGTGCAGGTGGGTTGGTTTGTTAGACTGATATGGCAAAAAAAAAAATATCAAAAGATCTGAATCATACACACAAGAAAGGCATTTATTTAATGTTTTACAGTGCCCCATTTGGGCCAAAAGAGGCAAAGCAAAAAGAAAGAGAAAGAAGGGATGGGAGCCAGTGCTAAGCATGGGTGGCTTTCCTGCTACTGGCAGGGAGGAATGGATGGGGTTCTAATGGGGCTGTGGATATGCCGAGAAAAGGACTCCCATCTTGGTCACATGGAAAAGGACGTGAGTTCCCATTAGAAGTGATGGGCAGGAGGACTGTGCCTTACTCTGTTGCCCAACAGATTGATGACCAACTTAGGAGACCAAGGAAAAACATTCTGGATCACAAAGTGAGTTTAGAACTTCAGGGTTCTGAGATGGAATCTGGATTCAATTCCAGAAACCTCAAATAGGTCAGATGACCTGGACCTCTGGTCAGAACCTCAGATCTTGCATTGGCAGCAAATGGGGAGAGAGCAGCTGGATTGGCAGCAGGAAGACCAACCAATTATCCAAATGCTGGCATCCATACAGTTTTCCCACTGGCCCCTGGCAATGGGTATTTATTCTGACATGTTGCAGTCTGGAGAAAAATGTGTTCCCATGACACCAGTGTTGATTGCAGCTGTTTGATGATTGTCACAAGTTCATCTCAATGTTCTCTCACAAACGTGTGTGATGCTGCCAGCTCTAGGGTTCTGATGTTCAGTCTACTGGGTTGACGGTTATATGCTCCTTCATCTGACAGTGCTGCTGCCAAATCTGTGCAAGACAGTGACTACTCTGCCAAATATTTGTCAGATTTCTCTGAGAAATCTCCAGGAGCTCCATCTAGCCTCAACTGACATCCAACACAGTCATGTTACCAGTACCTTCAACAAACTGAAGGGGCATGAATTTCTGACAGCACACTGATCCATAGCAGATTTCTTTAAACTAGAGAAGCAGTCATTCAAAGAGAAATAATGCATTTCTATTGGATTAGGGGAAATCAACAATAAAGGAAGAGAATCAATAAGGCCAAAGGCAAAAGGAGATCATAGAGATTCTTCCCGTGTTTGTGACCTAGTTATCCCAAAATGAATGACACCCAGAGTCAGGAAACAAATGGAAAAAAAGGAAAGAACACAGTAGTTTTTGTTTTCAAAAACTATTAAAACAGATTTTCATTCCTATTTCACAAAACCTAATTCAGAAAACTACTGTCATTTCATAAAGTATGCTTTTATGTACACTTGTTCTCTGCTATGAGTATATGCCTAGGTTTCAGGTATAAGATTTTTTTTCAAACAGATGTTTGTAAAGTATAAAAATTATCACTTTGGCAAAGCAGAGCATTTTTAAATGCCACTATAAGAAGAAGTCAAATTTTTAGAAAATGAACAAAAGCTACATCGAAATTAACCTTTTTTTCACTAAATGTTAAATCTGAATGCTCAGAGTCCAGTCACCTAAATAAAAGTCATGGGTGTAACCAGGAGCATCTCTTGTCTTTATTTCCTGACTTTAGTGAACAAATCCCATATTTCTAAGTTTTTATTGTCCATCAACATTCTGTTTCCAAATTTAATCTGTTTCTTGGCTGTATACTAAGCAAAACATTTGTTTCTTTTCTTCTGGATACAGCTGCAATCAATTGGATAAACAAATGGCATGGAGGATGCTACAGGGAATCTCTAGCCCTTCATGAAGTGGAATAGACACTTGGAAGACGATAGTTTTTATAGAATCAAAACAAAAATGTCAGAGCAAAAAAGATAATCAGGCCAATGCTCTCCAAGTATGTATGAAGAGCAGCAGGGCTTGCAGCAGCTGGACTGACAGCAGCAGGGCTTGCAGCCCCCGCAGGAACCACAGCCTCCCTTGCAGCCCCCACAGGAGCCACAGCCTCCCTTACAGCCTCCACAGGAACGACAGCCTCCCTTGCAGTCCCTACAGGAGCCAGAGCCCCCACAGTCACCACAATCCCCCTTACAGCCCCCACAGGAGCTACAGCCTCCCTTGCAGCCCCCACAGCTGGAGCAGGAACAGGCTGGCACACAGCAGCACACAGGTTTGCAGCAGCTGGAGCCACAGCCCCCACAGCTGGAGCCACAGCCCCCACAGCTGGAGCCACAGCCTCCCTTGCAGCCCCCACAGGAGCCACAGCCTCCCTTGCTGCCCCCACAGCTGGAGCAGGAACAGGCAGGCACACAGCAGCACACAGGTTTGCAGCAGCAGGAGCCACAGCCCCCACAGCTGGAGCCACAGCCTCCAGAACAGCCACAGCAGCTCATGGTTGTGGTGATTGGTTGAAGGTGGAGCAGGTCAGAGGAGCAGGTGAAGGAGGTGCTTGGGAGTGGAGACCTCTCCTCCAGGAGCCCTTATATCTCCATTCCCTGGCTGCTTGGAGCACATGGATACTTCCTTGTGTGTGTTCAGGGCCACAGCTGGGAAAACCCCATTTGTCCTCCACTACAATTCAGAGGCCACAATTTTGGTTTCTTTGCTGCCCTCCTGTTGTTCTCTAGCTCCTATGTGCTGATCTCTCTGTCTGTTGTGGGAACAGAAGCTTCACGTTCAAATCTGGCCTGTGCTCTCACTTGTGATTTTCTAGGCTTCCCCCTACACGTTTTCATGCATATATATGGTGTGTTTTATCTTATTCAGAACCCCATTACCCTCTTCTGTCATCTCCCCATTCCCAATGGTCCCTTTCCTCTTCCCAATCAGTCTCCCCTCTGCTTCCAGTGTGTGTCCTAATGAGTTTAGTTAAGATGGGCTGCACTGAGCATGTGTGAGAGATTATTTACATGAGCTCTGGGATTATTTTCATTTGAAACAGACGTGCCTGGTGCTGAAGAGATGGCTCTGCAGTTAAGAGCATTGCCTGCTCTCTGCTAAAGGGTCCTGGTACAATTCCCAGCACCCACATGGCAATTCAACCATCTGTAACTCTAGTTTCAGGGTATTCAATGTACTCATCTAGGGTAGGGCACTGCATGCACTTGGTGCACATATATGCAGGCAAAACACTCATACGCAAAAACAAAAAATTTAAGTAAATCTTTTCCCGTGGACTCTTACATTGCATTCTACTTGGCTGTCTGCCTGCATGCATGGTCCTTCCGCAGCTGCTGCTCTGTAATGCATCTTAGTGTTAGAACGTATCCGATTCTTCCATCTGTCCTCCTTCCTTCTACTTCCCCTTTTCTCTCCTTCTTTCATTTCTCCCTTCCTCTGGTCTATGTCCTTCCCTCCCTCCATTCCTTTCTTCCTTCTTTCCTTATCCCTCCCTTCCTTTGTGCCTCCTTCCTTCCCTTTTTTCCTTCTTCCCTTTTTTCCTTCCTTCATTCTGCCTTCCCCTTCCTTCCTTTCCTCTTCCTTTCCTCCCTCCTTTCCTCTGTCACAGTTTTCTATTTGTCTGATTGACTCATGGGTCTTATTTCCTTTCCTGTTGCTGTGATAAAACACTCTGGCAAAGGCTAACTTAAGGAAGAAAAGTTTATTCCAGTTCACAGTTCCTGGGTACCGTCCAGCAGGGAGAGGGAGTCAAGATGGCCGGAGACTGAAGCAGCTGCTCACATGGGATCCACAATCAGGAAGCAGGGAGTGATGGCTGCTGCTGCTGCTGCTCAGCTCCCTCTCTCCACTCACACAGTCGAGGACTGGGGCCAGGGAGTGGCACCACCTCCAGTGGGTAGGTCATCCAATCTTAATGAATGAAATCACAGTTTCCCACAGGCATGCCCATAGGCCCCCTTCCCAGGCAAGTCTGGATTCTGTCAAGTCGACACTGAACACCAACCATCCTGCAGGAAAATTGTCAAAAGTGAGTTTTATAAGAAATAAGCCAAAAATCAGCATCCCACCTCAGACTTGAACATTTTGTCTGGTTTCTTATGCTACTATAGTAATCGGAATGACAAACGTCCACCTAGGTTCACCTATGTGAACATTTGGTTCCTCATTGGTGGCATTGTTTGGGAAGGTTAAGGAATCTTTAGGATGTAGAGTTTGTAGGAAAAAGCACATGGCTGCTGGAGGGATTTGATCTCACTGCTGAGAGGATTCGATGGTGTATAGCCTCAGTCCACTTTCTGTTCATGGTTTCTATGCATGGATGAAATGTCATTAGCCAGCTTCCGGTTTCTGCTGCTGGGCCATGCCTTTCCAACCGTGATGGAGTTTCCATCTGGGTAAGCCCAAATAAGTCCTTTCATCTATAAGTTGCCTTTGGTCATGGCATTTTATCACTGCAACGAAACAGAACTAACACACCAATTTTGAGAGTTTTCTTGACTATTGTCTTGACTATTGTCCCAGTATATATGGGATTTCAACACCAAAAGGTTGGGCATCCTTTAAGCCCCCACCTCTGCTGATTACCACAGCCCTAGGCTTCCTCTCAGCAGAGCCTCAGACTCTATGGTGATTTTACCCAGTAGTTTTTTGGTCCCAGAAGCCTGTGTCTTGCAGTCCAGCAGGCTACAGTTGCTGGTCTCAACATCTTTCCCAGGTGGATGATCTCTATGGGGTTCTCTCCTCTTCCTCGGGGTCCTAGGCCAGCTGTCACCCCGAGAAGTTCCTTGAGAGTGCAAAACTTATGGGCTGCCTCTCTAAACACTTCAGCAGAGCTCGAGTTTTTCCCTGGTTCACCTTGCTCAGATGTCACCCAACATGAATGTCCTAAGAAAGAAAGAAAGGTGGGCAGACACATCCTTTGAAGATCAGTGTACCTAGTAGAAGTCTTAGTTCTGACCGGACATTTGACCTGTAACTTGTTTAGCTCAGAAAAGTTTACCAGAGTGGAAACCAAACCTCTCCCTTCTTCTGTTTTTATTTTCTTTTTCTTTCTTCATTCTCTCCATCTATTTATTTTTATTTATTGAGATAAAGCCTGCCTGAATGGCCTCAAGTTTATAGAGATCCACTTGCCTTTGCCACCTGAGTAGTGAGATTAAAGGCATGTGCCACCACACCCAGTTGTGTGGTGCTTTATGTCCTTGTTACAGAAGAGCATTCCAGTGTGTTTCATTCTGCCCTCCTTCTCTGGAAACTTCAAGGATCTCTTGAGTAGATCTCTGCTCTGGGATTGCACACTGCTCTTGCTGGGTCTCTCATTGCCCAACCCCCATGACACATGCATGAAGAGTATGAACCTGGAGACTGTGCCTGTCGGTGCTAGGGACTCCTGGGTGACATTTGGTGATTCCTATTCTCTCCATGCCAGCTGTCTCATGTACTAGACTCCTCTGGCAATGGACGGCTGTGCTAACTTTGCCACTTCCTTTCCAGTGGCTTCTCCCCACAACTTTCTATTTTCTGGAATCTGGTCTTAGTTTGTCTTGCAAATTTCCTACTAAGTCTTCATCTACTCTTCCATTTTAAAATGGAGAATATTTCTTTTATTCTTTGTATTTTCCTTGTGTGTAGCTCATTATTTTGTAGCTATAATCTTACTGACATATTGCCTATTCAAAGCTCTGCAAGATTTCTATTTTAATCTTCTTAGAATAAAATGAAAGCAAAACCACTATTTACCACACTTTCTAGTTTCATTCTGTTGCTGTGATAAAACTCAAACAAAAAGCAACTCGAGTGGAAAGGGTTTATTTTATTTTATACTTCCAGGTTGCTGTCATCTTTGAGGGAAGTCAGACAATTCAAGGCAGGAACCTGGAGGCAGCAACCATGGAGGAACACTGCTTATTGGTTTGGCCACCAACTCATGATCAGCTAGCTTTCTTTTTTATTTTTATTTTTTATTGATTTTTATTGAGCTCTACATTTTTCTCTGCTCCCCTCCCCTTCAACCCTCTCCCAAGGTCCCCATGTTTCCAATTTATTCAGGAGATCTTGTCATTTTCTACTTCCCATGTACATTAGATCTATGAATGTCTCTCTTAGAGTCCTCATTGTTGTCTAGGTTCTTTGGCATTGCTTTATGTTTCTTTGTTTTCTTTGCTTTGTGTTTAAAAACCACTTATGAGTGAGTACATGTGATAGTTGACTTTCTGTATCTGGGTTGCCTCACTGAAAATGATGTTTTCTAGCTCCATCCATTTTCCTGCAAAATTCAATATGTCGTTATTTTTTTCTGTTGTGTAGTACTCCATTGTGTAAATGTACCACATTTTCCATATCCATTCTTTGGTCAAAGGGCATTTAGGTTCTGGCCATGGCAAATAATGCTGCTATGAACATAGTTGAGCACATATCTTTGTGGCATGGTTGAGCATCCTTTGGGTATATACCCAAAAGTGATATTGCTGGACCTTGAGGAAGGTTGTTTCCTAATTTTCTGAGAAATTGCCATACTGATATCCAAAGGGGTTGTACCAATTTGCACTCCCACCAGCAATGCAGGAGTGTTCCCTTTTCCCCCACAACCTCTCCAGCATAAGTTGTCATCAGTGTTATTTATTTTGGCCATTCTTACAGGTGTAAGATGCAATCTCAGAGTTATTTTGATTTGTATTTCTCTGATGACTAAGGATGTTGAACATTTCCTTAAGTGTCTTTCAGCCATGTTAGATACCTCTGTTGAGTGTTCTCTGTTTAGGTCTGTGCCGCAGCCAGCGCAGCCTGGATGCCTAGACTGGCGGAGGTGGGGGTGGGGGGAGGCTTCTTTTCAGGTGGAAGAACAGCAACCTTAATTTTGCCCTGAGCTAAAGCCTTTTATAATTTTGCTGCTTCTGTGGAAAACCACCGGCCAGAAAGAACACAAACATCCTTGTCAATTACAGATCACAAGGAAGTTCCGATGTCGGTCAGGGGGAGTGAGGGCAGCTAGATCACAACAGGTCTGTACTCCATTTTTTAATGGATTATTTGGGTTTTTGATGACCATTTTTTTGAGTTCTTTGTATATTTTGGAGATCAGACTTCTGTCTGATGGGTTAGTGAAGATCTTTTCCCATTCTGCAGGCTGTCGTTTTTTCTTGTTGACCGTGTCCTTTGCTATACAGAAGATTTTCAGTTTCAGGAGGTCCCACTTATTAATTTTTTTTAGATTTATTTATTATGTATACAGTATTCCTCTGCATGTATGTCTACACACCAGAAGAGAGCACCAGATCTCATTACAGATGGGTGTGAGCCACCATGTGAGTGCTGGGAATTGAACTCAGGACCTCTGGAAGAGCAACCAGTGCTCTTAACCACTGAGCCATCTTTCCAGCCCCCCACTTATTAATTGTTTCTCTCAGTGTCTGTACTAGATCAGCTAGCTAGGCTCACCTGTCTAGGAATTGTGCCACCCACACTGGGCTGGCCCCTCCCACATCAATTATCAATCAAGACAATCTCTTTCAGATATAGCCACAGACCAATTTGAATGAGGCAACTCTTCAATTGAAGTCTCTATTCCTAGACAACTCTAGATGGTGTCAAGTTAACAATAAAAACCAACCAGGACACCATACTCTGTGGGATAGAGCAAAAAATAGTTCTAAAAGAAAAGTTTAGAGTTGTCAATGTCTATACTAGAAAAACAAGGGGATCTTAAATAAGTAAGCCAATGCTGCATCTCAAGGGCTTAGAAAATAAAAAGATAAATCAAAGCTGGAAGAAGGAACAAAATCATAGAGTTCAGAGCTGAAATTAATGTATAGAATTCGAAAGAATAATACAAAAGTCTCAATGAAATCAAGCATTGGTTCTTTGAAAAGAACATTGACAAATCCTTAGCCAAACTAACAGAAAAAAAGGAGAGTCGGAGGTGGAGTGTAGTAGCAGAATTCTTGCCCAGTATGCATGAGGCCTTGGGTGTGATTTCCCATATGGGATTTTAAAAAGAGGGAGGGTGAGGAGGGCAGAGATAAGAAAAAGGAAAAGGCAGAGCTAGAGAAATATGAGAGCATTGACTGCTCTTGCAGAGAGCCAAGGTTCTGTTCCCAGCACCTACAGAGTAGCTTACAACCATCTGTAACTCCAGTACTATGGGATCTGATGCCCTCTTCTGACCGCCACAGGCACTGGGCATGCACATGGTACACAGACATACATGCAGGCCAAACACTCATACACATAAAACTAAATAAGTAAATCTAAAAAAAAAAGAAGAAAGAAAAGGTCTAAATTAATAAAATTAGAGGTGAAGAAGGTATTTTCAGACGTCATTGAAACCCAAGGGATCAATGGGCATCACCTTCAATACTTCAATAAATTGGAAACCCTTGAAAAAATTGATGTCTAGACACACATAACATGCCAAAATTAGAGCTCTATAGAGAGCTTAAACTGATCTACAATACTCAGCAGTATTGAGGCAGTAATAGAGTCTCAACACACAAAAACCTAGATGGGGCTGACTCACTGCTGGTTTCTACCGGATATTTCCCTAAAAGAGAAAGGGAAGGAAAGCTTCTCGACTCAGTCTCTTAAAGTCAGTATTATCCTGATACAGATGTGCATAAATACGGATTAATAAAGAAAACTGTAGACCAATTTACCCATAGATGCCTAAATTCTCACTTTCAAACTACATTCAACAATATGTTTAAAAGATCCTACCGCATCATCAGTCTGATTTCAGGAATGCAGTGAAGGTTCAGTACTCACAAACCACACATTGCAATACAGCACTTGAATAGAATCAAGGACGAAAGACAAGTGATCATGTCAACGGATGCAGAGAACTTTTTGACAAACGCAACATCACTCCATTGTAACAGCTCTAAAGAAACTAGGAATAAAAGAAGTGTACCACAACATAACAAAAACTATATACAGGACACCTGTAGTCAACATTATATTGAACAAAGGAAGGCTGAAAATACCTCTAGTAGAATTAGGAACAAGAAATGCAGTGCTTGAAAAGTTAATCATAGCAGTAAGGAGGTCAAGAGAAAGGGTGCTGTAGAATAAATGCTATAAAATAGGAATTAAGGAGTCAAACTGTCCCTGCTGATGGGTGATATGATCCTCTACTTAAGAGATATGAAAGAACAGCAGAAGCCTCTTAGATATAATACATCCAGCTGATGTGGGATTCCCCTCTGTATGCTGTGTTTACTATAAATGAATAAAGAAAACTGACTTGGCCTGATAAGCTAGAATAGAGGTAGGTGGGGAAACCTAAACTGACTGCTGGGAGAAAGAGGGATGGAGTCAAGAGACGCCATGTAGCCCTGCCAGAGACAGATGCCCGAACTTTAGCTGGTAAGCCACAGCCACGTGGTGATATGCAGATTAATAGAAATGGGTTAAATTAATATGTAAGAGTTAGCCAATAAGAAGCTAGAGTTAATGGACCAAGAAGTGATTTAAATAACATGGTTTCTGAGTGATTATTTCGGGTCTAAGCTAGCTGGGCAGCTGGGAAGAACAAGCGGTTCTCTCCTCCCAACATTCAGCAAAGTTCAAGGATATAAAATCAAACATGCAAAAATCAGCAGCTTTTCATACATGTGTAATAGCCTTATTTATTCTTTGAGAATTTCATATATATTTACAATATATTTTGATCATACATATCCCAACTGTTCCCTAATTGCTCCTCAACTGTCCCACCAACACATGGTCCCTCTGTGTTGGATAGATTTTTATCAACTTGGCACAAGCTAGGGTCATTAGGGAAGAGGAAACCTCAACTGAGAAAATATCTTCATTAGCTTGGTCTGTAGGAAAGTCTATAGGACATTTTCTTGATTAATGATTGATGTGGGAAGGCCCAGTTCACTGTGGGTAATATCACCCCACCCCTTGGGGCAGGTGGTTCTGAGCTCTACAAAAAGGCAGGCTGAGAAAGTCATGAGGAACAAGCCAGTGAGCCACACTGCTCCACAGTCTCTACTTCAGTCCCTGCGTCCAAGTTCCCAAGTTCCTGCCCTCACTTTCCTTCATGAGAGACCGCGAATATGAGCTGGAAGAAACTCTTTCCTCCCCAAGCTGCTTTTGGTCATAGTGTTTCATCACAGCAATAGAAACCTAACTAGGACACCCTCCCATCCTAGTGTGCTCTTCTTTAAAAAGAAAAAATTGTAACCCACTGAGTCAAATTAGAGCTGCCCTCATACTGAAGCATGGACAATCCACTCACATATACACTTCTAAAGAAAAATGACTCTCTTCTTCCCCCAGCAGCCATCTATCAACTTCCCCCAGTAGCTCCTCAACTAGAGGGGTGTGAGCCCTTCCTCGTCCATGCTGGAATGTCACCTGCCTTCATCATGTGCTAGCAACCACAGCTACCGTAAGCTAAGACTGTAGCAGTAATGTCACATCTGTACCGCAGCACTGCTGCCTGTCCTCTTGCTCGGACCTTCTTTCCACCCCCTCCTTCTCTGTGTTCCCTGAGATTTGGGGATTAGGGAAGGCAGGATGATAAAGATACCTGATTTAGGGCTAAGCACTCAGTCACTACTAGTCATGTGTCTTCTTACTGACTGCTGCCTGCCACACAAAGCCTCTCTGACCTGAGAGCAAAGCAGGTTCATGGGCAGAAGCATAAATATTTAGAGGCAATTTAACAACATGACCACTTAGCAAAATAAAAATAGTGGGCTCTACCCTAAGGACTATGAACTCCCTAGCCATGGGCTTTACCAGGATTACAGACAAGAAATTTCTTTTTGTGGAAATGGCCTCAATTACAATCAGATAGCAATTGCACCAGTGCACAGATCCTGCTTGGCAGGTCAGTATGTGGGATGTAGGGTCCAGCAGTGGGAAAGACCATGCATGACTTTCCTCCCTCAGCAGGCTGCATAGCACCTTCCAGCACTCTGAAAGCTACCCAACTGGAAGGATGTTTCCAGGTTTGTTTGAGAATGCTATCTCTGTGCCCTGCATAGCATGCCATGTCTTTACAAACAGGGTCTAACCATGTGGGTACAGTAGGTACCAAAGGAAATGGCAATAGTCAGTGTTGCTTTGAAGAACTCTGGGGCCTCTCTGACCAACAGTTCACAAGCAGGTATCTCAGGCCATCCACTGAGATTTTCATTTAATAGGCCATGCCTTTGGGGAGTGTTGCGATCTAGCTGCCCTCACTCCCCCTGTCTGACAGGGGAACTTCCTTGTGGTCTCTAATTGACAAGGATGTTTGTGTTCTTTCTGGCCAGTGGTTTTTCACAGAAGCAGTAGAGGTATAAAAGGCTTTAGCTGAGGTAAAATAAAGGTTTCTGTTCTTCCACCTGAAAAGAAGCCTCCGTGTCTCAATCCCGGTACCCCCCCACCAGTCTCAGCATCCAAGCCTTGCCAGCAGCACGGCAAGTGGAGGTCCTACGGAGATCTGGAAAGTGGGAATACGTAAACAGGGTCGCTTCTTCTGCTGGCTAAATCAAGGAGCATATTGGAGAAGGTAATGTGTTTTATTTTTCATCCCCAGAGATACTCTGAGGGACACCATCCAAAAGACTAGCAAGTATAAAGAAGAGGCGGGAGGGTGAATTGAAGGCCTCAAAAAGTAACTGAAACTCTTAAAACAACAGGGCACGGAAGTACAAGGAAGACAGCCAAAGATTTCGTACAAACAATAGCTCAAGTTAGCCCCTGGTTTATTACAGGACGGGGTTTAAATGTTCCAGACTAGGAACAAGCCAAGTCAGATTAAAAGGAGTATGTGTTTCTTCATCCCCAGAGATGCTCTGAGTGATGCCCTCCAGAAGATTGGCCAGTAGGGAAGTAATAAAGAGGAGGCAGGAGGGTGAATTGAGGGCCTCAAAAAGATAGAATGTGTACAGATGTATGGTATTGTGTTGATTGTGTTGTCTTTTGTGTTCTGGACTGGAGAAAGACATTTGATTCTGGGAACTGCTAAGAAAGGTATTTTGACTTTAAAATATGGGCCTAAGGATTTGATGCTTTGGAAAAGAGGTTCTGCTTTTGTCTCCACAGAGGATGAGAACCTGTGGATTCATTGCAAATTTATGTGGTTTGAATCACTGAGAACTCATGAAATGTTGATGTAAAATAGCCCCAAGAATGCAGCACCCCTGCTCAGCAGGAAGTAGCCAGACAGGTTGACGATGCTCAAATTCCCTAAAAGATTGTTTAAGTGGGGCCCATGCAGTGGATCCGGAGCAGCAAGACTGCTGCCCTGCTCCTCTCTATGCACCAGTTTGGACCCAGAGTGAGTGCAGCTGGGGCCAGAAGGCAGCTGGAGCAGAGCTTTGCCACCGCAGCTACTGCTGCCGGAGTTGCTCTTTCCCAGACTGTGCACACCAACAAGTGGCTCTGGTTCAGGAGCAAATGTATTGCTCCTGGCACTGTATTGCATGCTTCTGCTACTGTTATGGAACTCAACCGTCATATGAGAGGGGTTTGGAATGCTGCTTTTGTTAATTTTACCACCCAGTTAGTGCATACTAGATGGTTGCAGCGCTGGTCTGGCTCGTTGGCACTGTCAGTCCTGGGGATACTTGGTGTATACTTTGGGGGCAGGATGCCATCTAAGACAGGGAATATTAGAGGGCTATTCCCCACGACAGGCAAGGTATTCCACCCAAAGTAACAGGATAGGCACAGTTTATTTTATAGGGAGCAGGGGGGAGTTGTTGTGATCTAGCTGCCATCACTCCCCCTGACTGACAGGGGAACTTACCTTGTGGTCTGTAATTGACAAGGATGTTTGTGTTCTTTCTGACCTGTGGTTTCCCACAGAAGCAGTAGAGGTATAAGAGGCTTTAGCTGAGGCAAAATAAAGCTTGCTGTTCTTCCCACCTGAAAAGAAGCCTCCATGTCTCAAACCCGGCACCCCCCACCAGTCTCGGCATCCAGGCCATGCTGGGTGCGCCAGGGGAGCAGCATTGTTCATCCATGCTAAGTAATTCTGTTCAAATACCTTTTTTAAAAAAAATTGCACATGCATACACACACATGCAAACCATGAATTTCTTCACTTATTGGAGGAGCGTGTGCATATGCCAGAATCAGTTCTCCCCTGCTACCATGTGGGTTCCAGAGATCAAACTCAGGTCATCAGGATTCCAACAGTTCAGGAAAAAATAATAGCAAAAAACTACAAATGGGGTTGCTTCCAATTAAGAATCTGCTAGATGGCAAGAGAAATCATTTTCAGAGTGAAGATATACTTGCAGAATAAAAGAGAAATATTATCAGCTATTCACCCAGTAAAAATTAGTATTCAGAATATATATAAAGAACTTAAAAAGTAAACATTAAAGGGTGGGAGAGATGACTTAGTGGTTAAGAGCAGAGACCTGGGTTCAGTTCCTAGCACTCACGTTCACAAACTGTCTGTGACTCCAGTTCCTGGGTATGTAGTACCAGTTTCTGACTTCTGTGGGCCTGCACATGTACATTCATGCAGGCAAGCACCCGTACATACAAAATAAAATAAATAAATCTAACATCAAAATGTGAGTATAAAAATAGCAAATAGTTCAATCAACGAATGGGAAAATTAACAGAATAATCCCTTCAAAAGATCTACAGATGCCTAATAAATACACGGGGGCTAGGGAAGTCAGTGCTGCATCAGGAAACGTAAATCAAAACTGCATTGAAATTTCTCCTTATCCCAGTCACAGTGGCTTCTATCAAGAAAAGAAACCAAAGAGGCTGGTGAGGACGTAGCAGAAAAGGAACCCTGCACACTATTAGTGGGGTGTAAATTAGTTAAGACACCATGGAAGTCAGTCCGCACAAACCACAAAAACAGATGTTCCAGGGCACTTCAGACCACAGTGGGCTGGAGCGCTGGGAGAACAGACAGTGGGCTGAAGGAAAGGGACGAGTTCCAGAGGGCAAGAGTAGAAAAGGAGGAGAGAAAAGAGTACTGTCCCAGAAAAACAAAACAACAAACAAAACTCCTGGGCGAGGGCAGCAGCTGAGAGACGATGAAGCAGATCCAGCCAAGGAGGAAACAGAGGCGTGAAAGATTCTGAGAAGCCTGTTGAGCAAGGAAGAGAACTTGTGCTGGAACTTTCTGCCCTGAGCCATAGAACAGGCCCTCAATCTTGTCCAGTTTAAATAAAGAGCCAGCAGAGCTCAGGGCTTCCATCAGACAGGGGAAAGGAAATGAATAACCAAGTAGAAAACTCACCATGCTGTGAGACACCCAAGATGCAGGGCGCAGGGGAAGGGTGGATGAAGCTCTTCTGTGCCCAGGAGCACCAGACCCTGGCGAGCCAAGGCCTGAAGATCTGGAGGAAAACCACTGATGTGGAGGAAGTGGGTCACAGGACAGAGCAATGTTTATTGCATTGCCATAGAGCTGTGCTAGAGGAAAAACAGAGCAACCAGGAAGTGATCACATGCAGCCTCACACCTGACCAGGGCAGGGATATAAAGGGCCCAGGCTTAGGAGGCTCCACACCTACACACTTCCCTCTACCTGCTCCTCTGACCTACTCCATCCTCAACCCAACACCAGAACCATGAGCTGCTGTGGCTGTTCCGGAGGCTGTGGCTCCAGCTGTGGGGGCTGTGGCTCCAGCTGTGGGGGCTGTGGCTCCTCCTGCTGTGTGCCTGCCTGTTCCTGCTCCAGCTGTGGGGGCAGCAAGGGAGGCTGTGGCTCCTGTGGGGGCTGTGGCTCTTGTGGGGGCTG